>JAADYH010001005.1:0-11785 GCA_023338125.1 Phytopythium aichiense
AGGGACGACTAGGTGGAAGCGCGACGTCACCGCGGCGGCGTCCGGTGGTGGCACCTGGCCGACCCGCGTCTGCCAGTTACAGGACGCAGCAAAGCTGCTGTCTGTCACGCCTGACGCCATGGCAACCTCATTGGCCTTGTACTCGAGCGAGAAGCACAAGACAGGCACCTCATCGCGACGCATGTCAGCAAGCCACACTTCAATCTGCTCCTCCACCTCGTCGCTCAGCACATGGCCTGACCCTGCGCCTCGCAGCTTCGTGCGGTGCCCACGGCTGTATACGGCCGCGGTCTTTAGCTTCTCCGCGCCGGCTTGCCACCGCTGAACTTGACGGGTCTTGTTCTTGATCTTGTCCTGGGCGAGAGAGGGGAATACCACACGCACCGCAGCAGCCATTCCGAGCTCAGCTCTCTGACAAGGGAGAGAACGCTGAGCTTGAAAGCGACGGTCTCCTTCCGCCGCTTGTGCTGCCTTGGCCGCTGTGGCTGCTCTTTGATGCTGGTCCTGCCCTTCGGTGGCATTTTGACAATGGCTGGCGTACCGCATGCTCCACAAGGTAGGAATGGTTGGTTCAGCATATGGGTGGCTTATGATATAGGAATTTCGGCACGTAAATTGTCGCTGCGTGGCACTGTGTTCCCCCGCTCGGATGACTCCCGCTCGAGTGATCCCTGTCTGTTTCACCTGTAAAACACCAGTAAAACGTGAATCTCAACCAATCACGGAAGACCGAAGTATATCAGATTTTCACGAGCGTTTTGATTGGTCACGAAAAATTGAAAGGATGAATTTAGACAGGTGACAGAAATAGCATTAACATGCTAAGATTTACCGGAGGTTTTACTTCGCCACACGAATTCGACCTGCAATCGTCGATGCGTTGATATGTGGATCGGGTGCGGATCGGTCAGATATTCGAGGCTGCGCCAGGGCTCGCGACAAGTCGTTCAGCCAAATCGGGTCGTCAGTCCGCGAATTGTGCATTCCACTACATTTGGCAGGTTTTTCACTGTCTCCGGTTATATTATCAGGTGTACAGGGTCTACAGAAACGCATTTATAAGCAACCTTTGGAGCCTCGTGCTGGACTCCAGTGGAGAGTCACAGGTCATTCCAGCTGGGACCATCACTTCCGGCAGGTTATGCTGGGAGGAGGTCGTGGGAATGCACACATGCTGATTGGGGACGCGAGCAAGCTCGCGAGGGACGCGTGGCCACTTGTGCAAGGGACAAGAAGGGACAACACCAACCAAGAAGAAGAGGCAACTCTTGAGCCCATTATGGACGACGACTTGCCGTCCCCGGCGACGCACGCGGCGGCATCTCCTGCGGCATCTCCTGCGGCGCCCACGTCCCCGGCGGGGGCCTCGCTGGACGCGCAGCATGCGGAAGCGTCGGGCTCCTCGTCTCCGTCGGCTCCGTCGGCCTCGGCGGCCACGCTGAGCGCCAAGGAGCGCAAGCGGCAGCACCGCTGGGAGCAGAAGAACCGATGGATGCCGCACTACCAGCTCAAGTACGGCGTGCTGCCCGTCGAGATGGGCGCCGCGCGCGCGGCGAACGGCGCACCGGCGGTGGTGAAGGCCAAGTGCCGCTTCTGCGAATGCTTCGGCCGCGAGGGCGTCTTGGCCGGGCAGGGGGCGGCTGGACAAGCCGCAGGTAGAGGCAGCACGTTGGATCAGGCGTTCGCCGCGCCGGAAGATGAGGACGTCACGACGGCGACGGGGGAGTCGCTAGGTGCGAATGCGGGCCAGCCGCCGGCCAAGCGCCGCAAGAAGCGGCAGACGCTCAAGGTGTTCGGCCCGAACTTTCGCACGGACAACCTCGAGTCGCACCTGTCGCGCGAGCATCCGGCCAAGTGGAAGGAGTACGAGCGGCTGAAGGATGCCGACAAGCACCACTTCTTCCCCGACCCGCCGCCCACGGCCGCCGCGCTCGAGCAGGCGGCCGCCGCGGCGAGCTTCGCGTCCTCGCTGGGACTCGCGATCGGCTCGACGGCCGTGCTGGCGACTCACCACGCGGGTGGCGCCGGCATGATGCTCCTTCCCAGTCATGCGCCTCGCTTCGGCAGCGCGCCGTCGGGAGTACCAGTCAGTGCGGCGTCAACAAGTGCGAGCTTGGCAGCGGCGAGTGCTTCTATCGCGGCGAGTGACTCGGCAGCATCTAGCAAGCTGCTGGGTGTGGTACTGCCGGACAAGCCTGCTGCGGTGATAGGGTCGGCGGGTGGAAACCCTGTTGGCCGCGTTGCGGTACCCGTCACGCCTGCGATTCTCGAGCTGCTCAACCAATTGCTTGTGAACCGTCGAGGCAAAGGGAATGCAGTCGAGGCGACCTCTCTTGTATCGCCGAGTGACGCAGCTGCTCCCGGAAAAGCTTCGGTTGGAGCTGCATCCTCGTCCGCAGCGTCAAGTGCGTTGACTCTAAGCTGGCAGTACTTTGTTCGGGTCGACGAGGCGCTAGAGCACAAGCAGCTTGCTCTTGCTCCACTAACCGCCGATCCCACGGACGCCACGCTCGAGATCCCGTATCCTGAAGCTATCCTGTCGTTCGTCGCCGACCTGTTTGCTGCTGGACTGGACATCCAGGAAACACTCACTGCACTCGTCGGAGCGCTTCGTCTCAATCCATTCGAGCCGCTAATCCGCAGCGAACCGACGCTGGAGTTAGTGGCGAATGCTGTCCGGCATATCACGGCCGTCAACTTTGCCAACCTTGCGCCGCTGATGGCGTCGGTGTGGGGCTGCGCGCTCGTGCTTCGCTTCGACATGCAGCACAGCAACGGGTTCGTCGACGTCCGCATTCAACTTCCAGTCCACGACGAGGTTCACGACGTGCACGTACTCGCTATTCCGCTTGATGTTCAGCGTCTTTCGGCTGAATCACTGAGCATCGCGGTTGTCCAAGCGCTGACTGCTGTGGACCCACTCGCGCTACAGAAACTTGTGGGCATCACGATCGACGGAGACCCGTATCACATGAAGAACTACATGGATGTCGCGGCATGGATGCGTCGCGCTGCGTCCACTGCGATCGGAACTCCGGACGCGGCATTTTATGTCCTGCACAGTGCCCCGTTCCTTCTTAGCCACGTCGTGGAGGAGTTGCTCGAGATCTGCGAGGCCGAGTTCGACTTTTACGCGACTCTACTGCAGGTCGAGGCACTTGCCACGAGTAGCAGTGGCGGGCAAGGAGGCATCGGCCGAATGGTAGAGATGGACACCGTCGAGAGCGCTCGAAGTCCGCGGCTGCGATCGGTGCGCAACAACTACCGCCACGTGCATTGGATCGAGGTGTACGAGCTGTGCCACTGGTGTGCGATCCACCGAGAGACGCTGGTGCGAATGTGTACCGAAAAGCAGCAGCACGATGAGCAGCAGCGCGGGCCATCGTCTGGTCAGTGGTCGACACCGTCGAATGTCTGGTGGGCGTTGGTGTTTGTGTTCCGCGACCTGCTCAAGGACATTTTGTCGGTGTACACCAAGTGCAGTCGCCACGCGACCTCCTTCGCCGACGTGCAACGACACCTGCGCGAGCTTGTGTTCCAACTCAAGCTCAAATTCAACATCAAGCCATCCGACATGGACGCCGCCGCGGATGCAGGCGACGCTGCGATGACATCAATGGCGACTTCCCATTCCAAGCCCGATTTATCTAGCATGAACGGCAGCGGCATTGGTGGCGGCGGCCGAGCGAACAGCGCAAGTGGCGTGGACCATGACGGGTCAGCGGCAGCAACGGTGGCTGCAGCTGTCGCAGAGGCGGACTCCTTCTCTGTGGAACCGAGCGATTTCTCGTACCAGGACTTCGTGAACGCCGTGATCCACCTCGACATGTTCATGTACGAAGCGTTCCACTCCAAGTCGATCGAGAACTTCACGGACGCAGACCGTGCAACGGTGTACCAGCGCTTCAACGTGTTGTTGCTATTGCTGATCAGCAAGCTGCAGACGGTGACAACCGTGTCGGCCGACTCTTCCTCGTCTGGTGCCAACAGCAGTTCGTCGGCTAGTGCCGCTGGTGGCAGTAGCAACAGTGGGACGAATGCAGAAGTCTCTCCGTTGGCGGATCTCCGCCTGTATGGTGCCGACATCCCGCCATCGACACCCTACGAGCTCATCACGATGAACAACCTGACGTTCATGGAGCTGCTCAACAGCCAGCAGACACGCATCCGATCGAAATGGTCTGGCAAGGTTGTCGCTATGATCACGGAGGACCGAAACCGCATGGTGGCCGAGTTCGCTCATCGCGGAGCGTTCTATGACGCCGTGACAGCCTTCGCGAAGCAACAACACCAAGGTGACGTGACGTTCCGCGATGCTTGGCGACTGAGTGCGCTTGAGTTCCCGTCGCTCTGCAGCCTCGCCGCTCCCTTCGGTGCCTTGCTCGCTGTCTCCAGGGACCACATCGACGCTCCGCGCTCACGGGAGATCACATGGGAGTCCAACCTTGCGCTTGAGGCCCTGCTCCAAAGTCGGCAGCTCCAGGCGTTGGCGGCGCTGCGGAAGCAGCTCGATACGATCGTGTAAGGCGAGCGCAAGGATGGACGTTGTGAAGGTCGAGTATGTCATAAAGTGTGGTTTTGACATGCAGGCAGTCGCATCGATAGGTGCGCGTTCGTGCATGCTAGGATGTCTTGTAGTGGTCTACTTACTCTGCAGGCGAGGCCAAGTGTTCCTGACCCAAAGAGATCGCGTTCAGCCGCGCGTCTGGACGCTGGTGTGGAGCTGCCGCGTCAAGACCTGGTTGGGATCTCGCTGATCGTACTCGGCTTCAAGAAGCGTCGCGACGGCGCTCAGCATGACCGCTGAATCGACTGCGGATGACGCCGCTTTGTTCGCGCCGGTGGCGAACGGCGGGTGCTGGAGTGACGCATCGATCCAGTCGTGCACGAGCGCTCGCGTCTCCTGCAACAGCACCGCCGAGCGCAGTGAGCTTTGGACGACGATCCAATCGTTCACACGCAGGAAGGAGCCCCCGCCAGACTGCGGTGACTGCTGGAGAGGTGGAAGCAGCTCTAAGTTGTGACTGAACAAACAGAGCGGCGCCGGCATGACCATGCTGGACTGCGGGAGGTACACCTGGGACGTGTGGAGCTTGACGGCGTACGTGAGGAACGGGCTCGGGAACGCCACGACCTTGTGGTTGATGGATCCCGGGTGGACGACCACGATGCCGCGGTCTTGCTCGCGCAGCACGACCCTCTTGGATTGCTGCTCAACAAGGACGAGGTTCGGAGCCAAGCCGGCGAACAGCAGACCCGATACTACAGCCAGTCGGTCTCGCGTCATGGCCCTCACGTCGTCTTGCCCTGCGCTGCGGCTGGAACCGTGCGGGAGGAACCCGAGCTGTGCGACCAGACCGTAAAACTGCCGCTTCAGCTTGTCGATCTCCACAAGAGACCGGCG
This sequence comes from Phytopythium aichiense, assembly GCA_023338125.1. Lineage (NCBI taxonomy): Eukaryota > Oomycota > Peronosporomycetes > Pythiales > Pythiaceae > Phytopythium > Phytopythium aichiense. The sequence continues at coordinate 5,405 of JAADYH010001005.1, forward strand.
GTTCAAGAAGGTATCGTGGCAAAACTGCTTCTCCGCGCTGGTTGATCTCCCACCGGAGCGCCGGCGGCCGTCACCAGACATGTCGAATCGAGCTTGCCACGTCTGGAACGCGTTGATGTCGGTGAGCATGTCGCTGTGCCCCACGGCAAACTGTTTGCGCGCTTGCTTCATGTCGGATTGGCGTCCGAACGGAGCCACGAAAGGCGACCGCGTCTCCAAGATAGCAGCGCATGTCGAGATCGTGTCGAACTCGCCAAAGATGGCGCCGAGCAGGAGCATCTTGCCCACTTTGACATCCACAGGCAGCTTTGCGAGGTGCCCGCCAAGCGTCGTGAGCATCTCGTCTTCACGGCGCAGCGCTCCGATCTCGAACAGTTCCTCAAGCGCGTCGCGAACGCTCTGATCCGGTGGCGGGTCGAGGCACGCGCCAAGGAACTCGCGGCAAGACGTGTCAATCCCGAACGACTTGATCTGCAGACACAACGACGCGAGTGGTGCTCGGCGGATCTCTGGAACGGGTTGCTCGCTCATGTCGAACGAGTACACCGACCGCGGGAACAAGCGGTAGCAAATGCCGTCGCTCGTCCGACCCGCACGCCCCATGCGCTGCTTCGCATTCGCTCTGGAGATCCAGATCTCGTCCAGCACATTCGTTCGGCGCGCCGAGTCGTGCCGCATCTGCTTGACGCGGCCGGCGTCGATCACGATCTTCACGTCCTCGATCGTCAGCGAGGTCTCCGCGATGTTGGTAGCCGCGATGATACGCACAGCGCCGTCGGGCATGTCGAACACACGCTGTTGTTCCTGGGGTGAAAGCGACGAGTGCAGTGGGATCAAGTGGAAGGTGGAGGCTGCACCATCGCGGAACGTGCGCGTGCAGCTCAGTAGGTCCAGCAACGTCGTGATCTCCTGCAGTCCAGGAAGGAACACGAGGATGGAAGCACTGCCACGCTTCGGTCGCCTAGAACGAGTGGACCGATCTTCACTGTCTCCAGCTGGATCTTTGCCTTGGATAGCCAGCAGTTCGGGCTGCGTGGTGACCAAGTGCTCGACCAACTCGGTGATCAGCTCATAGTTGACGACCGAAGGGTCGATGCAGTCCAGTGATCGCCGCGTCTGCTCGCTGTACCCGTCCAGCATTTGGTCCTGCCGCCGCTGCCGCTCCCGCGCACTGTTGCTCGAGGTTGAAGCCGACTGGGACTCCCATGTCACTTTTTGCGTGTAAGAGTTTCCGGCACGGCCTGAGATGGTCACGCTCGTCGACTCCTGGGCATTTTCGTCGCCGCGGTAGTAGGCCGGTGACATCTCGTCGATGACGTACTCGGTCGCTTCCAGCACGTCCTCGAGGAAAAACTCCTTGACCGGGAACGTTCGGCCGGGGACGCTCAGCATCGGGCACTTGGCCTCGCCGCCGAAATACCGCTGGAAGCTGTCCGCATTCAGCGTCGCGCTCATGAGGATCACCTTCAGGCGCGACTTTGGGGGCTTGGTCGCGAGGAACTGGCGCAGCATCGACAGCAGCACGTCGTTCTGCAGGTCCCGTTCGTGCACTTCGTCCACGATGATGTGCGAGATCTCGTGTTCTAATGTGCTCCGGTTCTGCAGCTTTCGGAGCAAAATCCCCGTCGTGCAGAACAGCAGCTTGGTATTGCGCGTCATCCGGTTTTCAAGGCGGATCTGGTAACCCGTCAGAGACTCCCCTGCGCCGAGCTCGCGCTCACCCAACTCCTGCGAGACGCGCGCCGCCAGACTCGTCGCTGCCAGTCGACGTGGCTGCGTGCACACAATCTGGCACGCCTCGCCACTCTCCTGACGCAGGATCACGTCTTCCAGCAAGAACTGCGGCACCTGGGTCGATTTGCCGCAGCCCGTCTCGCCCGAGACAAGGATGACGTCGTGCGACTCGACCACGCTGAGCAGCTGCGACTTGAACGCCGCCATCGGCAGATCGGCACGGCGCATGGCAAGCTTCTGGTAGGCTGCTGACTGCATCCGTTGCTCGAACTGCTGCTTGAGCTCAAGGGACACTGGAGAGCGTACTGCGGCCGCCACGGACGAATGCAGAGAACTGTCATCGTCGTCTGCTGGAGAGCCCTGTGTCTCGCTTGCATCCTTTCCGGCATCATCATCAGGCAGGTCTGCGTCCCAGTCGTCGACGTCCCAGTCGTCCAGTGTCTCCGATGCATCGGCAGCTCCATCAAGGCCGTTTCCCTTCCGAAGTGTGCCTGCGCTGTCATCGGTCTCCAGTGGAACAAACTCCTTGGCAGCAATCTCGGCAGGAATCGCGCTGAAAATCTCGTCAATCACGGCGTCGAACTCGTCCTTCTCAGCGTCCGCCTCAGCTGCCGCTTCCTTCTCCTTCTGGTCGGCCCACGACACCCACAGGTCGCGATATGACGGTGGCAGCACGCGGTACAGCGGCAGATCCGGTTTCAAGCGGTACATGGCGACGGTCGCCACCGTGTCTTTTGCCTCATCGATCGTCGTGAACCACGTGGCGTCCACGCGGCAGCCAGCAGTCTCATTCTCGTGGTCGTCGACCGCAAACTCCTGCTTGTGCGTCTTCCAGTCAATGACGACAGAGTAGGCGTGCTTTCCGTTGACCCTGCCTCCTCCTGACGATTTCTTCTTGTAAACCGGTCTCGGCAGCCGCCGCTTGGTGCAGAACTCTTGCAGATGGTCACGCGGCGATTTGCCCGTCCACACGGACGTCGCCGCAGCGGAGGCTGCTGCTGCTGCCGCTGCCGCCTTCAGCGGGTTCTTCCCCTTTCCTTTTTTGCTCTTCCCGCTCTTTGCTGGCACTGGCACAGAAAGATGGAGGCCGTCGTCGACTGCCGCGCTTTTGTTGATCGCGTCGGCCGACACGATCGTGCTTTCGGCTTCCTCCAGCAGTCCGAACAACCCACCGTCACCGTCACCGTCGTCATCGGCGCCGACGGTGCTTGTATTTTTGAGGATGCCATGTGCAGGAGCGTCCTCCTCCTCTTCGAACATACCGCCGAGACCAGTCCCAGCGTCCTCAGTCTCGTTCTGCTCGCTCGTTTCCTCTGAAGCCTTGGGAATCGCCTTCTCCTCAGGCTGAGCGCTCAGCGATGAAGACGAATCCTCATCGCCATCAAGTTTCTTGGCCTTCTTCTTGCTCTTCTTGCTCTTTGAAGACGCCAAGGCCACCGTCGAGCCGCCTTCGCCCTGCTGCTTCTGGTGATACCGCGCCTCATCCCAGCCGAGCGCCACGAGTCGCTGGCGCACCATCTGGATCTCCTGCGCAAGCATCTTCTGTCGCTTCTTGCTGTTGTTCTTGCGCTGCTTGGCGTGCTGCATGGCCTCCTGCAGCTGCGTGTACTGCTGCTCCAGCTCGAGCACCTCCTTCTCCTCCTTGGTCACCGCTGCGGCCGCGGCCGCCTCCTCCTGCTCCCGCTGGGCCATCAACTGCACGTACTGCTGCGTCCACGACAGTGCCTCCTTGCTTTCCTCAGTCAGCGCAGCGTCAGACACCGACGGCGGCTTCACCTCATCATCCTGGTTGTCGTCGTCGTCGTCCCAGCTGTCAGCCACAGCAGGGGCCACGACCGGGTCCTCACCCTTGACGCCGTGCCCCTCCTCGTCCCTGTCGACTTGCGCCACTTCCTCAGCCTCAGACACCGCCAATGTGTTGATCTCAGCCTCCAGCGTGCCCTCCATCAGCTGCCCTCGCGATGAACCGAGCGGGTCGCGCGCCGGCACCGCGCGCAGCGCCAGCGGCAGCTCGTCGCTCGGGTGCTGCAACGCCAGGAAGCGCAGCGCGTCCTCTAGTCCGTTGGTGTACGCGAGCGCCTCGCGCGCCAGCTCGTCGTCCACGCCGAACAGCTCGCGCAATGCCCGGAACGCGCGCGCGAGCCGCTTCTTGCTGCGCTCCTGCCGCACCACGTCGGCCGCGGACGACCCGACGCCCGCCACCACGCCGGGACGGAACGCCGAGCGCTGCGCCGCCCGCCGTGCCGACAGCAGCGAGTGCAGCAGCTGCTCCTCGGCCGCGCGCAGCTCGAGCCCCGCCGCCGCCGCGCGGGTCGCGCCGCTGCTCTCCATTGATGCCGCCATTGGAATCAGTCCTCTCGGTTATGATCCGGCTTTGTCATTGTGCACTACATTCACTGTCGAGAATCATATCCTTACCAAGTCGATCATTTCGGCTTCAAGTGCTCGGCCATGAGCCAACACGAAGTTCGCGGCCGCCGTGGACACCAAGGACGCTGATCAGGCCGACGCTGATGAGCCACGCCCAGTGTGGAGCTTCGGTATGTTGCCGTGGTGCCATTGGCGATGCCTACAGTACTCGCACCATGAACAAAGTGGCGCACCTGTAGGCCTGTTGGAGTCGGCAGACCTGACCTTCGCCTCACGTCCGCTGGCGATGACTGCAGTGACGATCGACAACGCAAGCCCGGTTGCACGCCAATGCAGTATTCCACTCGTTACCTCCTTCTCCTCACGCGTCCAAAGCCCGACGGCGCCGCTCCATGGCTCGTCCTTCTGATGTGGCGATCAACTGCCACATCCACGTATCCTGCTAGCACCATAGCACACCCAATCCTATACAAACGACCTCCTCGCAGACGCACCAGCACCCGACGCTCTGCCTTGGTCCAACGGCTCATTGTAACACGTCTTCGCATGCACCAGCGCCGCCGGCCACACGGACCCAGTGATCGGCAGGCATGCCGCCACACTGTCCAACAAGGCCAACCTCTCTCATTGCTCCACTGGGGCGAGGACGACTGCATCACAAGGTGCAACTTGCAGCAGAAACGGCTTTGCATACACCGACATCTGTGGAGCTTCTTCTGCATCAGCCACCCGCCACGGCGCCGCGTCCTGCAAGGTCTGGTTGGTGACCTCCTTGACTCCGTCCATCGCCGTTTCCTTCAACACAGGTTTGCCGGATGTCGCTCTTGACGAGCCCCGCCCTCAGCTGTGATCTCCGACTTGTTGTCCGACCATAGACATCCAAGACGCCGCAAACACCATTGCCTCAGCTTCTTTTCCTTGATCGTCGTCTCGCAAACCGTCGAACCCTTCGAGCTTCAGGAAGGTCACGAGGAATGGGATGCAGGCTGACTTCATGACGCCACTTTCCTTCACCACCAGGTATTTGGCCAGGAAGAGGAACTTGGGCCACTCATTCGTCTTCAGGAGCACGCACACGCCACTCGCCGCCAACTCAAGCATTTCCTCGCGGCGAGTCTGCGGAGAATCCTTGCGCACAGATGGTCACGACAACATGCTCGAAAGCAGACACGTCGCCCAGAAGAACTCGTCCTCGCGTCCGCTCGCCACCACCTTCTTGCAAATCTTCACCAAGCGATCAACGACCTTCGAGTCGACGACCATGAACCCAGCGCCGAGCGACAACACGCTGAGCGCCTTTGCTCTCTTGTCATTTTTGTCATTTCCCAGAGCCCGTAGAACCTGTCTCGAGCAGGTGCTCAGCTCCATGTTCTCGATTGGCGGCAGCTTCAGTGTACGCATGAAATCCCCAAAGATTCTGCAAGGGCTCTGCATCGTTTCGTCGCGATGGTCTGGTCGACTGGCATTGAATTCACGATACCACCAACGTCGGTGTGCAAACGCCGGCAGGTCTCGCGCAACAACGACGAGGTGGAGCGGAGTGCACAACCATCGTGGCGTTGCAAACCCAGCCGACAATTTTTCTGTGCAGGGCTTTGATTCATGATCGCAACCGTGAGATAGCGAGGAACATGGATCGAATCGCCACAACCCGACGCCAGTGCTGTCGCGGTCGCCCGTTCAAGCCGTCCATGCTCGCGTCGTGTGTCTCGCCGCCTTTGTGTTCATGGTTGTGCCTTGCCCGAACAACCAAGTTGACAACAAGGAGAGAGAATGACAACTGAGAGAACTGTCGACAAATGTGGCGTCGACCGCTTGGGAGCAGCGGGAGGAAGGCGAGCGCGACGAGAACGTGGAGGGCACCGTTCCAGCCGACGGCGCGGTAGTCCTGGGCGTCCCACAGCCGCTGTGCACGCAGGACAGGGGTCAGCGTCAGTACAAGTGTATCTACATGTGATATGAGGGACTCGATACGAGAGACACCCGCGGCGACGCACCGAAACATGACTGACGGCGGCCGAGAAGCATGAGAGCGAGCCGCAGAACGACGACACGAACTGGAGGATCAGCAGGTTGTTGGTGAGCGCGCGCGGACAGTCGGCTAGCACCGTAGGCGAGCCACACCAAGACGCATGCGGCGGCGTTGCACGCCAGACAGCCCCAGTCGATACGGTAGAGCTGTGTCGCTCGCCACGTCCACCCGGCCGACTGCAGCGCGCTGTTCACGTAGTCGGACAGCAGGATCGCGCTGCAAGACATGAAGATCCCGAGCAGCAG
>JAADYH010001006.1:0-11738 GCA_023338125.1 Phytopythium aichiense
CACTCTTCCCGTACTCGACATCGGACACTGTTGCACACGTGGAAACCAATGCGACGACCCTCTTCGGCATCTGTTCGCGCATCAAGAAGGACAAGGGCTGTCTCGTACTTCTCTTCGGTGCTGAGATTGGCAAAGGCGTTCTTGGTCAAATCACAATCATTTCTACGAGTCTCGAATTGGCCGACCTCGAATGCCGCTCGCAGTACTGTCCATCGATTTCGCTGGAATGACTTCATGTTGAACGGAACGTCAGCAAGTCCCCACACGTCTGTCATCAGCACGCCCACCCGGACCAGTTCGACAGAGCTGGGGCATCCCGGATAGTACAGACTAGTTGTTGTTTTTTGCAAGGTGACAGCAACTGCGCCGAAGTCTGTGGTAAACTGTTGATCGCAAGAGAATCCCTCTGAAGATTTCGCTCTGGATCACGCGTGCTTGTTCGCGAGTGCGGCATCCACTACCAGGTTCTCGATGACCTGATGAATTGAGGCCCGCTTCTGCTGGATGAGGGAGACCAGGAGTCTCGTCAAGATGCTGATTTCGCGGTGTGTACCAGGCTCTGCTGCCACCTCGGTGGAGTTTGAGCTTCGCGGGTTCAAGATCGTCAGTTTGGCTGATGAAACCTCGTGTAGCGCCGTTCCGACAGTCCCGTCGCCCAATATGGCAGGCTGGATCTGGGCCCACACGCGGATAGTGATCTGGAACGGTGGGTACCCAACGCCCATGGACCCGTCGGTCAGCGCCGTGAACTGGCATACGATGTAGGCGGAGTTGACTCTCGTCAATCGCTTCATCACCGAGAACACGGTTGCGGGGTTCATGATCATCGGCGGGTCCTGCACAACCGTCTTCGACAGCACCACGTTAGGTGACTCTTTCAAGACCTGAGAAGTCGGATCGGACAACACGTCAGTAGCGCACGAGATTAAACCCGCAGCAGCAAGCGAGCTCACCATGACTCGGTCATTGGCCAGCTTGACGCGGCCCTCTCGGAACGACCGCCACACTACGCTTTCAACTGCCCGGAAGTCGAACGGATTGAGCGTGCTGTGCCGACTCTCGAGTACGACGCCGTCCGAAGACGTTAAGTTGAGCTTGGTCGTCTCGTAAACGTCCTTCACGGCACTGCCCAAGCCCGTGGGTCGGAACATGGCGTCCAGCATCGAGCACAACACGTCCACGTCCTGCTCGAGCCTCGCGAACACTTGGTCATCCGCCTGCCCATCCAGGTCGCTCTTGCGCCACTGCTCCTCCTGGAGATGATCCCAGACCTGAACACACACATTGTGAGCACTCACCGGCATCATATTTCTGCTGGTGGCAAGCAACACTCACCGCGCGCTGGCTCAGCAACTTCTCGATGCTGCGCGCTACCTTGAGCTGCCGCTGGATCGTGTCAACCAGCGTGGCGTTCTCCTCCTCCGCCTTGTTCCGCGCCGTCCGCTGCCGCTTGGCAACGTCTTTCCAAACCGCACGGGAGTTGTTGGTCGCTTCGGTGCTTGTGGCATCGGCCTCTCGCCCGCGCTTGAGCGTCTGCAGCTGCGCCTCGAGGTCGCTTGCCTTGCTGCGCAGGTACTGCAGCTCCTCCTTCTGCCGCTGCGTCGAGCTCTTGCGCTTGGGCGGCGACGGCTGTGGCTGTGACTGGGCGGAGGGCCCAGTGCTAATGCCGTCCACGGACAAGGAAACAGCGGGTGCGACGTCCGCGATCGCACCTGAGAACGGTGGCGTGACTGGCAGCGGGTCGACCGCTTCACCGTCAAAACTCGCGAACCACGCGTCCAAGTCGGCCAGGAAATCGCCTGGCAGCTCGTCTGCGTCTCTATCTTGACTGCCGCCGCTGCCGTTGACGCTCATGGGCATTGAGGCGACGTCGAAATGCCTGTCGTCATCCGCCATCCCGCGCATTGGGGGCGTTGCGGAGTTGATTTGTTGCTTCCTTGTTGACGCATCTACTTATATTATATACATTCAGCGCTCCAGCTCCGCCAAAACCTTGTTCAATTCATCGAAGTATCAATAGTATACCCAATAATATATCTTATAACAGTACACAAAATGTTTACGCCGAGGACGCGCCATGTGAGGAGGCAGTCAGTGATGCCTGCCAAGAGAATGCGATTTGGACTCGGCTACGCTCTGGCTGCAAGGGTGGCGTCCAACAGGAGGTTCTCGATGACCTGGCGCATCGAGGCGTGCTTTTGCTGGTACAGTGACGCGAAGACTCGTGTCAGGATGGCGATCTCACGGTGCGCGTTCGGAGGCGGAAACCCGGCCTCTGTCACGCCCTCGGCTCTCGGACGGTCCACGACCGTCAGCGTCGTGGTGGAGACCTCGTGGAAGACCGAACCGACCGATCCGCAGCACAAGGTGGCGCGCTTGAGGCGGCCCCGCCCGCGAATGGTGAGCTGGAAGGGAGGATATCCCACGCCCATGGCTCCAGCAGCCAGCGCCGTGAACTCCCATTCGATGTAGCAGCAGTCTGCACCCGACCGCCGCCTCATCGCCTGGTATATCGTCGTCGGTTTGGTCATCATTGGTGGCTCCTGGACGGTCACCTTGGAGAGGATCACGTCGGACGACTGCTCTACCACCTGCAGCACCGACACCAAGACACTCTGCATCAGAACGTGATCATCAGTCACCAACGGCTGGTCAAGAGCCTACCGTGATCTGCTCGTTAGCCAGCTTGACGCGGCCTTCTCGGAACGACCGCCACACGACGTCTTCGACCACGCGGAAGTCGAATGGAACGAGCTTGGCGTGTCTGATCTCGAGCACGACGCCGCCCACCGACGAGCAGTTGAGCTTGGACTCGTCGACGTCCTCCACGACGCCATCTAAGCCTGCCAAGCGAAACACGGCGTCCAGCTCCGGGGAACGCGCGTCGATGCTTTGCTGCAGCCGCGCGAACACTTGAACGTCCCCTTGCCCGTCGAGGTCGCTCCTGCGCCACTGCACCTCCTGCAGATGGTCCCACACCTGCACAAGCACCGCGACGTGCGGTCAGCACCTCCCGTACAGCTCGAGTCGTCGACCAGCAGAGCCCCGCACTCGCCTCCTGTTTGCCCAGCAGCCTCTCAAACCCGCGCGCAACCTTGAGCTGCCGCTGGATCATGGCGACCAGCGTGGCGTTCTCCTGCTCTGCCTTGCCCCGCTCCGTCCGCTGCCGCTTGGCGACCTCTTCCCACGCGTCGCAGGCGTCGCTGGGCTCTCCTGCATTTGCAGCATCGGCCTCCCGCCCGCGCTTGAGCGACTGCAGCTGCGTCTCGAGCTCGTTAGCCTTGCCGCGCAGGTACTGCAGCTCCTCTTTCTGCCGCTGCGTCGAGTTCTTGGGCTTGACGGGCGGCCGCGGCGCTTGCGGCACCGACGCAGTCGGAGGAAGGACGACGTCCTCGGCTGCTACGCCTATCGGAGCGCCGCCACCGGCCGCAAACCACGCGTCCAGGGCGGCGAAAAAGTCGTCCGGCAGCTTGTCTGACGCGCCGTCTTCACCGCCACCGCTCATGGACTCGGTAGCGGCGCGCGCGGGCCTGTCGTCGCTCGCGACACCGCGCATTCGAGACGTTCAGAATGGATTGTTGCTCTGCGACAGCATTGCAAAGGGCCCACTGATATTAGGTGGGAATGGAGCTCGAACCCCTCATGAATTTGATCTATAAATCAGTATTATCTGTCATATATCGTGGTTGTATAAGTACAACGGTGTTTACGCCAGGCGAACACGCGATGGTTGTCTGTTTTCTTGCGTTGCCTGGCAGCAATGACGGAGGCAGCTAGCGATCGAGTCTCAATGGCTTGATACATCGACAGGAGCTTGACCAAGCTTCCCGCTGTGATTTACATTGTGACGTCAGCGAACTGACAAGTGGAGATTGGCGGGTGCTCACGGATGGCCTCATTGAGTGTGATCACGCCAATGCGGGGGCGTGCATGCTCATCTGCAGCTCGTCAGCGCCAGTGAAGACCAACTCGAGCGCTGCTTGATGATGCCACATCCACAGTGTCGGCTGGTTGTGGCGACTTGGGGGTCATCAGGAGCGGCTGAATGCTTAGTGGATCGACCGATTGATCCCTGCTCTGTCTCGGACGCGCAGGTCGTCTGGCTTGGCCCAGGGCGATCTTCAAACCTGCACGCACCATGAGCGGCGTTGCAGTGACCAGAGCATCTGGTGAAGCGTAGGTTATCAACCTGGCGAACGTGCAATCGCTGTGCATCAGCAACCCACTCCGCGCCAGTCCTGCGAAGCTGAGTGGACCGTCGCGTCGAGCAGGAGGTTCTCCATCTTCTGGTGCGCAATGTCGTGCCGCTGCTGGTACACCGACACGATCAGGCCCGAGAGGCTGCTGATCAAGCGCCGCGGTGAATGCGAGTCGGATGCATCCGCCTCCTGCTCTGATCCACGCAGAGTCAGCTGCACGAACTCCTCTAGTTCGGATCCGAGCTGCTCGTCGGATACTTTGGCCGGGCTGAGTCTCCCCCAGCCTTGCACATTCACTTGCAGCGACGGGTAGCCGGACGAGCCCGAGGTGTGCACGGCCATCTCCCACATGATGTGCGTTGAATTGTCAGCGGCGTACTGCTTGAACACCTGGTGCACCGCCGTCGGCCGGTTCACGACGGGAGGCTCCACGATCGTCAGCTTGGTCAGGACCTGGTGCGCCTCCTCCTCGATGACCTGTTTTCGCAGCAGCAACCAGCTTAGCGACTCTGCAATGACAGCCGATAGACAATGACCGCACTTACCGTGACATCTTCAAAGTAGTTGAGCTGTCCCTGCCGAATCGACCGCCATAAGGTCTCCGCGGTCACGTGATAGTCGAACGGCAGACGCGTGCTGTGCCTGGTCTCCATGCAAATGGCGTCGGGTCGACCATTCAGCAGCTTGATATACCCTCTCTTGGGCTCCAACCCCCCCAGGTCGGGCGACTGGAAGACCGTCTCGAGCATGGGGTACCGCGTGTCGATGGCCCGCAGCAGCGACTCGTACCGCCAGGCGTCCGCCTCGCTCCCCTGGACCGCCGCCTTCTTCCTGGAGGCATGGAGCGGGTCCCACACCTGCCGGTTGTCCACCAGCAACTCGACGCCCCGCAGCAGCGCCGTCTGGTCCCGGAGCAGCGCGAGCAGCCGCTGCCGCTCCTTCTCGGCCGTGGCACGCTCCACGCGCTGGCGCTTGGCCGCTCCCTTCCACACGCTGTCGCCGCTAGTCTTCGGTGTGCGGAGAGCGACGCGCTTGAGGCTCCGCAGACGCGCCTCGAGCTCCGGCGCCGCGGCGCGCAGGTACTGCAGCTCCTCCTTGCGGCGCTGCGTCGAGTTCTTGGGCTTGGCAAGCGAATGCGGATGATGCCGACTCGCGCCGGGAGAAGCCGCGGTGGGCGTCGTGCGGGCCGGGGAAGCGGCCAGCGGTGACAAAGGAGGGAAGTCCACGTCCGCGAGCCACGCGTCGACCTCCGAGAGCAGATCCAGAGCGGAGGCGGCGCTCGCGCCGGAGCCGTCGGCCACAGGGTTTCGCATGTCTTGAGTCGACACTGCCTTTCAGCTTTGACTGTGAAGCATGGTGTTGTGTTGACAGCCAGTCGCGCGATACGATTGGCCAAAACCGTGAAACTCGCGGATTTTGACGAATCACGGGCACTTCAGTCCGCTTGGTCCGGACGGTACCTCGTACCTCATGAGCGGTACGCATCTGGCTCCTCCAGGACCACATTGTCCCGCAAAGCATCATAATTATTTAAATATATTGTATAAAAGGATAGTATACACTTTAGAATGGATCGTACTACCACATACCCTGTTCAACCCGATCCTAATCAACTCGGCTCGTTCTGGTGGTGCCGTCCGGGGGAGCCGCTCGAGCCGTGTGTGGCGTCGGGCTATCGTCGAGGGGAGAAGAAGCCCACCGAGCAACGCGAACCGGAGGAACGACCGCCTACCCGCCCACGATGCTGAGCCTCGCGCGCCGCTCCGCCGCCGCCGCCGCCAAGGCCGCCCCGGCCGTGCGCTGCAACTCGACGGCCGCCGTCTCGTCCTCGGCCGCGGGCGAGCTGCAGCACCGCGGCAGCGTGCAGGACCTGCTGGCCGGCAACGCGACCGCGCGCAACGGCGTCGGTGCGTCCTTGTCCGCGCTCTGTCGAGCTGGAAGGAGTCGCGGCAAGCCTGACCATGTGATCTCTGTGTGTGTATGGGCAGAGTACGTGGTGTCGCGCGTGGACGACCTGGTCAACTGGGGCCGCAAGAGCTCGCTCTGGCCCATCACGTTCGGCCTGGCCTGCTGCGCCGTCGAGATGATGCACTCGGGTGCGTCCTCCTCCCCTCCCTCCCGTGTGGTCTAAGCGCGCGCAAGGCTGACGAGAGGCTCTCGTTGTGGTGCAGCCGGCTCGCGCTACGACTTTGAGCGCATGGGCATGGTCTTCCGCGCGTCGCCCCGCCAGACGGACGTGATGATCGTGGCCGGCACGCTGACCAACAAGATGGCGCCGGCGCTGCGCCGCGTGTACGACCAGATGCCCGAGCCGCGCTATGTGCTGTCCATGGGCAGCTGCGCCAACGGCGGCGGCTACTATCACTACTCGTACGCTGTCGTGCGTGGCGTGGACCGCGTCCTGCCCGTCGACATCTACGTGCCCGGCTGCCCGCCGACGGCTGAGGCGCTGCTCTTCGGCCTCATGCAGCTGCAGAAGAAGGTCAAGGGCAACAAGGCCTTGCTGCTGAAGCTGCGGAAGTAGGCAATCGCCCAGAGGGAGGAGCGCGGCCAGCGTCTTGCTGTCCTCGCCAACCTGCTGTTGCTCGGTCAACGGGAGGGCGTCCAGTGGCGAGGACAGGAAGGAGAGTAAGGGGAGAGACTCGCCGCGCGCATGCGCTTCGTTCGTAAATAACAACACTGACACACGAGAAATGAGGGGGACCTGCCTGCCCGAGTCACTCGGTCTCCATGATGCCTGACGCTCGTCTCACTGCACGAGACGCTCGACGAGGGTGATCTGGCCGATCAAGACGGTCGCGAACAGTTCGAGCGTGGTGACAACCGCTTTGGGGACCCCCGAAGCGGCCCAATCGTCCGTCAACGGCGAGGGAGACGAGGGAGATCCAACGCGCCGGAGCAGAGCGTCGAGCGTCGCAATGTGCTGGCACTCGTAGATCCATGCGACGGGCGACTGCGCATGCGCCAGCGCAGCTTTCCAAAGCTGGTCGACGCGCAATTCAGACCGATTGGTGCTGCCTGTAGGCGCCAAAGCGTGCAAGAAGGCGTTCACGACCAGGAAGTCGCACCGCTCGGTCGCTGACACCCTCGTCTCGGGGCTGTGACTTCTCTCTCGGCTGTAGTTGGAGTCGTAGACCGTCGGAGACACGATCGGCATGGGCTTGGATGCGGTGGAGCGCTCCCAGTGGCGGTGCCCGCAGCTCTGGCACTCACGAGACTCGTCGAGTGTTGCAGTGTGGGCAGGAAGGCGGAGGGAGAAGCACTTTTCGCACAGGTCGCGGCTCCAAAGGCAGTGAAAGCTTGCGAACACAGCGTCAGCATCGTCACGACAGCTTTCAGCACTTGAAGCGCCGGCTTGGTGGTCGTTGCAGCTCGCCCACTGCTGTCCAAGCCGCTCGCGCTGGTTCTCTCGCTTCAGGAACGCAATCGCACGCTGCCTCCATCTAAAGTCGATGGCCTTGGTGACGGTGACGAGATCGTGCGCAAGAAGGAGCGACAGGTAGTCGCGCATGGCCATCGTGGCTTCATAGAGAGCCCAGACGAGCCCCATTTGCCGTTCCACACGCGTGTGGGTCGAGTGGAAGCAAGAGAACGCGGCCAGGAACAGCAGCGCACGCGTGGTCAGCGGTGGAAGCAAGTCGATTGGTCTTCGACTGATGTCTCCCGGGACAGCGACATCGGCACTGATCCACTCCCACAGCTCTCCAAGCGGCAGATCATCAAGAGGAAGTGCATTCTTGCGAGCGAACGCATACACCTGCGCATGTGGTGCTCTCCAGAGACAGATCTCGACTAGCATGGACTCCCGAAACTGGGAGAAGACGCGTCTCGCGCGGGTCTGCGCTGAGATTGCAGCCTGGCAGTCGTCCTCCTCTTTCACGACCGATTCCGTGGCGGCCTGCAGCATTTTCAGCACGAACGGGGACATCTTGGGCAGCAATGCTCGCGCAACAGCCACTCGCTGCCTCAGCTTGTCGCGCCACCAGACTCCGATAAGCGTCGCATTGGTTCCCAGCCACATCTGTCGCCCGGCAAGCAGCTTTTGCTGTACTTGGGCCGCCCGTGATTGACTGGAGAGAACGAAAGACCGCCAAGTCGCCCACGTCCGATGGAATCGTATCCGGTCCGCATGGCTCCGCGCTTGAAGATCGCGCTGGCGCTTGACGCGCTTGTACTGAGCACGCTGCTTGGCGGATTCCCGAGCCTTCATGTCGAGATATGCGCGCGAGATGCAACGAGCGGCGCGCTGTCGACGGAGAAAAATCAACGTCTGCTTCGCGCGGTACACGCGGTAGACTCCCGCGATGGCTCGCGCACTAATGTCGCATTGCTGGACGTGGCGCTGGTTCATCAGCACATTCATGCGCGCTTGGCACCACTCACAAGAAGCCACGAGCCTGCTCCAACAGGGCTTTCTCAGTGAGTATTGGCCAAAGCTGTCTCCAGGGAAGCAACACAGCGTTGGCCTACCTCATTAGCACTCGGCGGCGACGGCGGCGCTGATCTCTGTAAGCTCGACGGCATCTCAACCCGCGATATCTGCTCATTGCTCCATGACAACTCCGATTAGCAGGCTGTCCGTGGCGGAAACAACACGAAGCGAGACGTACGCGGCCTGAATCAGCGTGGCGGCTGCGAATACGACCGGGTGTCTTGTCGTGAGCTCAATCTGAGCTTGTTGCAGGGACGCGGCCACTCTGCCCAGACGTTCCAGCTCGCTTCTCCAATGGGATACGAGCTCGCGGGCATCAAGACGGACTGCTGTGCCATCCAATAGCTTGGCGTTGATCAACACAAGCACTGGGGCCGCTTTGGTCTGGCGGTTGGCCGCTCTTGGCTTGGTCTCAGCTGCATTAACCTTCGCGATGGCGTCCTCAGCTTTCGAGAGCGAATGAGTGGCATGCTCGCGGTCAAGTTGCAGTTTGTCCTTGTCGAGCGCGAGCTGCGCCAACGCGATTCGGTGGAGGTCGCGGCTTACTTTGAACTTGACGAGGACCGACACGCGGCGCGGACGATACAGAAAGCGCAGCAGTGCGCGCTTGTCATGACTGACACGACGATGAAGGGTTGTTCCTGCTGTCAGTCGGGTCTGCAGATTGACATTCTAGAATCAACGATGCAATTGGGACCACGTACGCGTGCTTTCGAATGCGATAGCCGCGAAAGAGGCTCTGTACCTTGAGCACCTTGGTACGAAGTCGGAAGTTGCCTATTCAAGTCGCGTTCACCCGTAGAACAAGCAAGCTAAGTGATCTCGAACCCTTTGACGCACTCGATAAGAGGGCGAGAAGCTCACCTTGGCGCTCGTTCCATTTCTCCTGCATCCTCAGCGATTCCATGACACGGAGTCGCCGGCAGAACCTACTCAGTGATTAGAATTCGTCAGCACAATCCGTCACAGACACCAAGAGCGCCTCCATGTCGTGGACGCACCTTCGCCAGCACCACTGGATGGCGCGTGCGTACCGCGTCAACTTGTCGCTGACCACGACAGAAGGCATACATGATCAGACCGCTTTGTCGGAGGAGATTTCTCGTGTCCACGATGTGACGCACTGCTTGTATCGTTGTCGTGGTGTCCATTGGTCGCCATTTCTTGTCGTTTGCTGCTCCTGGCGTCGGGTGACCTCGATGACCAGATCAGTGAGCGCCTTCCGCTTGACGGACGGCGCGAGCACTTGAGTGCGCATGCTGGCCACGAGCCGTCGGCACCTGTGCAGATCTTCCGACAGCGCCGTCATCCTTTGGTTGATGAACCGAGCAGCAGACGTTGGCTTTGCCCATGAAGCTACCCAATGATAGCTGTCATGAGACGAAGTTGAAGTTGAAGTGGGGGTGTCACTATCACAAAACAAGTTGGTTCATCTATGCGTCACTATTCAGCACCAAGAGCTATTTTGGCCCAAACCGTTTCGCGCCATCCCCACCATTGCAAGCACTCCAAAGCACCTCAAGCGCCTTGCACAAACGCCACAATCCCTCCACCTCCAACTCGGCCATGCCGATCAACCGTGACCTGCCGGCCGGAATGCCGTCGCGCCGCGAGGCTGCGGGCAGCGGTGCGCTGGTGGCGGCTCGTCCGCGACAGCCCACGGGTCAGAACGTCGTGCGCTTCATTGCGCGCGAAGAGCAGCTGCATCAGGCGCGGCAGTACGCGCGCGCGAACGAGACCACAGCGAATCGCACGGTCTGGGAGGCGAAGCAGAACCTGCGCTCAGGCAGCGGCGCGAGGACCCAGCAGCGCCAGCAGTGCGTTCGTCACAGCGCATCGGCAGATTGCTTCGAGACGCTGACGATTGATTGAAACTTGAGCAGACTGGGCGAGGAGCTCGAGCTTGTCAACAAGGAGCTGCTGGCGGTGCGGCACGACCGACTGAAGAAGTACTACGACGCTTGCTACAACGAGTACGTGTATCGTGATGAAATGCATGGCCTCTCAGGCGGAGATGAAGTCTGATGCTAATCTAATGTTGCTGGTGGGGAAGATGGGAGGAGGAGCTGCGGGCCCGCGGACTCGCTATCATTCGCGACCGAGACTAACGTCTCGCCAACGAACCGACGGTCGTCTGGCGGTGGTTATCAAGGACTATCGAATCGAACGATCGAAATGCGAACGATCGAAATTACCTGGTGGGTGGGTGACGGAGCGAAATCCTTCCCACCCACGTTGCATGGAGAGAAGACCCGCGTCACTCTCGAGCTCAAGCAAAGGCAGCAATCCCCCCGAGACCCATCAGTCCGGTAGCGAGCAGTTCGAGGATGTCGATGGCGGCGTTGACGTCTCGGTTCTAGAAATGTGCATCGACTGTTGGTACAGCACAGGACATTTCTGTTCTTCCGCAACTCGAACTCGCCATCATCGTTGGTGGCAAGCAGACGCGCCTTCTCCAGATTATGGTGGCACAGCGAACACAGCTTGCTGGTCTTGTACTCGTCCATCAGCACCACGGTCGCTCGTCTCTGGAGGGCTCGAGCGAAACCCTTGACTGGCGCGCTAGGGTGACCCTTGATGTCAGATTGGTTGCTCCAGTCGCCATAAGCAATGCACACCTGCGGGCTTGGGACCGGCACGATGCGCTTGGCCAACGCGTCCAAAGCTTTCATCTTCATGCGGTCCTGGAAGAACCGGTGCCGCAGGAAGGCGTGTTGCGCGGAGAACTCCAGTAGAAACCCAAGGTGTTCCCAAAATTTGCTGAGGCGGTGCAAATTGACGTCCACGTGTGCCGTGTGGAAAGACGGTCGGGAGTCGATGACGACAGCGTAGTCGGGCTCACGTCGCTTCAAGTTCTCGTGCCACTCACGTGTCTTGTTCATCATCGCCATGTGATGATACTCCCGCGTGCTGATCTGCACCACCCGTTCGCGACGCGGATATCGCCGCTTTCTCCACTTCCGTAAGCGCGTCCGCTGATTCGGTCGCTTGCCTCGGTTCCGTCGCCTGCGTCGCACCCGCCCAGCAATCACTGCCGTCGCAAGGTTAATCTTCCCCGGATCAACGCCAATCAGCATTTGAGGCTGATATCCATCCGGCAGTCGACG
>JAADYH010001007.1:0-11699 GCA_023338125.1 Phytopythium aichiense
CCCCCCCCCCCCCCCCATGGTGTCGGCGCTCGAGGCCAGCCGGCCACCATTCGCGCAGTCTCCTATAGTGACTTGCAGTGCGTGACAGGCGGCAGGCAACGGCAACGGCAACGGCAACATGGAGCTGGGCGGCGTGCCCGCGGTGTCCGTGACGGCGGCGCGGCGCGCGCGGCTGGAAGAGCAGTGCGACGACCTGATCGAGCGCGCGCTGCGCGTGCACGACCAGTTCCACGGATCGGCGGCGGCGCTGGACGCCTGGAAGCTCGTGCGACGCCGCGACGCCATGAGCGTCTACCGGCTGCGCCACGAGCGCGCGATGTCGGCCGGGGGCGAGCGCGGGCGAGACACCAGCCGGCATCGGGCTGACGGGGAGCCCGAGTCGTCCTCATCGTCATCGACCAGCGGGGGCGGCCGGGGCGGCGGTGACCGAGGCGGCGACCGCGACCGCGTGCGCTCCCGATCACGCTCGCGGTCCAAGCGCCAGCGGCTGCTGCTCGGCAGCGGCATCGTGCGCGGCTCGGCGGAGGACGCGCTCGCGGGCGTCTACTGCGACTCGACCGAGCAGCTGCGCGTCGTCAAGTCGCTGCTGGGCGACTCGTTCATCGACGGCGCCGTGCTGCAGGTCTTCGAGCGCCACCCGCTGCACGCGCCCGTCGTCTTCGCCGGCATCAAGTGGTTCGCGTACAAGGGCGTCGGCAGCGGGCAGCTCGTGCGCGACCGCGACTTCGTCACCTACGAGCGCATGGGCCGCATCGTGGACCACCGCCGCGGACAGGTCTTCACTTACCAGGTCATCCAGTCCGTCGACCTGCCAGAGATGCCCGGCAACCGCGACAACGTCGCCCGCGCCACCATGTCCGGCGTCTACCTCTACCGCCAGCTCGACCGCGACTGGCTCGGCTGCTTCATGCTCGGCGACATGGACAGCGGCGGCGGGCTCAGCAGCAACGGCAACGCCAACGGGCTGCTCTCGGTGCCCAGGCCGCTGGACGACTTCATCACGGCCGAGCGCGTGCTCGCCGCCACCGAGTTCCGCGTCGTGGTGCGCGCGCGGGCCTTCTCGCGACTCATGGCCCGCAGCGCCGAGCTGCTGCCGTCGTCAAGCTCCAAGCGCTGCGACCGCTGCATGTCGAAGGTCAGCAAGCTGCTGGGCGGGTCGCTGGAGCTCTGCATGGGCTGCAAGAAGAGCGTCTGCCGCTCGTGCCACCGCCGCGAGCGCGTGTTCCGCCTGCGCGCGCGGACGGGGAAGCCCGACCGCGAGTACTTTTGCCGAGGGTGCATCGACAGCGTGGACGGCATGCGCGCCTCCATCGGGAGCTTCAACAGCGGATACAGCGACAGCGTGACTGGCGGCGACGAGCGGCCCACCAGTGCCGAGGACTTCTACCAGCAGAACAGTGTGACGGCCGCCGAAGACGACGCGGACGAGCGCTGCGCCGTGTCGTCGACGTCGGCGCACTCCGCCTCGCCGTCGCAGGGATGGGACGAGCTGGACCTAGACGGCACAATCCAGTCGGAGGACGAGGAAGACGACATCGAGCGTGTGACGGACGAATACGGCGACAGCTACACCACCAGCTTCCACGCGGACGAGACGGAGCTGCGCAAGCTCGCGTCCTTCACACGGCGGTGCTCCATCGTCGACGACGGACGTCATGGCGGCGGCAGCAAGAGCAACCAGGCGCAGCACGCACCGGCCACGTCAGGTGGCTTAGACTCGCCCAACGTGTGGTGGAACCCGAAGGAGATGGAGCGGCTAGCTCGGTATTTAGACAAGGAGAAGAAGCGTGAGCGGCGCCACCGGCAAGAGTACGACTCACAGGGCGACTACGACCGGCCACGCGCCAGCAGCGACCGCCACAAGAACTCGTACACCAGCGAAGACAGCAAGACAGGAGCTCCGGCGCGCGCGCACCGACCCGAGAGCGTGTACAGCGGCGCGAGCTCCAACGGGACGGACCGCAGCCGCAGCGCGTACGGTGGGCTGCCGCGCGAGCCGACGCTCACGGCCAAGCGGTCCTTCGTCGTGTTCGACGAGGAGCTGCAGGACTACGTGCGGCTGCACGACCCCGAGCGGTCCTCAGCCGCGCCGCCGCCGCCCCGACCACCTCGCGGCACCGTCTTCTCGGTCGACGAGCTGGACTAGCGTGGCAGGACGACTCGCGCCACGAGCTGGCGCAGTATCAGCGCGCGGCGGCCGGACCGGTGCGAACGAAATCCCCAATGATCGACTTGACGGAGGCGACTCGTCTGCCTGGCACAAGACCCATTGAGTCGCCGCGACGTCAGGGCCATGGGCATTGGGCGTCGCGCGCAAGTTCGGCTCCCGTCCGCGGCGCTGCGTCTCCGACATGTAAGCAATACATGAACCGCTGCTGGACGTGGACGTGGTACCTCCGCGTGATGTGTGAGCTGTGCATAATATCGCGTGAAGTGGCGTCGTCCGGTTGTCCTGGCGGGCGGCGCAGCTTCCAGGATGGGGACGGGATGGGCCGTGCGTCACCTCGCGCCTCGCCGCGCCGACCGCCGCGCGCTGCAGAACTGAAGGCGCGCGCACCGCTCGTCCACTCGGCGCGTTCCCAGGCCGGCCGCGAGCATGGAGGGCGTGCAGCTAAGCCCGGCGCGGCGCGCGCAGCTGGACCGCACGGCGGACGACCTGATCGAGCGCGCGGTGGATGCGAGCGAGCACCTGCGCGCGTCCCCGGCGGCGCTGGACGGCTGGCGGCTGGTCCGGCAGAAGGCGGGGCTGCGCGTGTTCCGGCCGCAGGGAGCAGCGTGCCCGAGCGCACGCGAGCCCATGCCGCTGCTGGGCACGGGCAGCATCCCCGGGACGGTCGAGGACGCGATCGCGGGCACGTACTCGGACTCGAGCGCCGCGCTGCGCACGAGCAAGGCGCTGCTGAGCGACAAGCTGCTGGACGGCGCCGTGCTGCAGGTGTTCGTGGCCAACCCGCCGACGTCGGGCGTCGTCTTCGCGGGCGTCAAGTGGTTCGCGCTCAAGGCGCCGGCGGGCGGCCAGATCATCCGCGACCGCGACCTGCTCGTGTACGAGGTGAGGACGCCGACTGCCATCGGATGTGTATGCGGCCGACCAGCCCTGTAGACTTGGAGACTGACTCTGACTCTGGCGTGGACGCAGCGCCAAGGCCGCATCGTGAACCGCACCGGCCGGTTCTTCGCCTACCACGTCTACCACTCGATCGACCTGCCCGAGTGGCCGGCGCCGCAGGACTCGGGCCTCGCGCGCGCCTTCATGTCCATGTGCTACCTCTACAGCGCGGCGGAGGCCGGCGCCGGCAAGGCGGACGCGGAGCAGGGCGAGCCGGCGACGCTGGACTGCTTCATCCTCGGCCGCTTCCACCCGGGCGGGTCGGTCCCGCCGGCCCTCGGCGCGTTCGTGGCGGCTGACCGCATGCTGAGCGTGGCCAACGTGGCGGTCTGCGCGCAGGCCAAGCGCTTCTCGCGGCTGGCGGCGCGTGCGGCCGAGCACTGCGTCCCCTCCGAGAGCCTCTACCGCTGCGATCTGTGCGGCGTGCCCTCGTCCGCGCCGGGCGCCACGGTCGAGTGCGCGGGCTGCCTGCGGCGCGCGTGCCGGCGCTGCCACACGCGGCGGCCGATCTTCCGGCTGCACCCGCGCACGCGGCGGCCCGAGACGGACCCGTTCTGCCGCGAGTGCGTCGACCTGGTGGCGCGCGCGTCCGGCGGCGTGGGCAGGTTCCGGCGCGTCCGCGGCAAGGCCGGCCCCGAGGACGCGGACGGCACATCGGACGAGCGCAGCGGGAGCGGCAGCAGCGGCCACGAGGAGACCTGGCGGCGGCAACAACAACAGCCCGGGCGGCCGCGCAGCAGCAGCCTGGACGGCCGCGCGCCGCTCCCAGCCGGCGCGCAGTGGGACCCGCCGCCGCGGCAGCGCGCGCGCACGGATGCCAAGGACCCGTGCGGACCCGCAGGAGACGCGGCCGCCCCGCGCGCGGGCCGAAGCCAGTCGCTGCTGTTCGACCCCGAGCGGCAGATGTACATCCGCGTGTTCGACGCCGCCGGCCGCGCCGCAGACGCCGGGCCGCAGGTCCAGCCGCAGGTCCGGCCACAGCCCCGACCGTCGCCGCCGTCAAGTGCGAGGCGCAGGCCGCTCGCCGGGTCAGGACCGCGCGGCCACGGACAGAGAGACCGCGTCTTCAGCGTCGACGCGCTGGATTGAGTGGACCGAGACGTGGGTTAGCGGCGCATGGCTTCACCGACGCGTGGGTACGGAAATGGATGTGGCCAATGGCTCAATGCAAGTCAAGTCAAGTGTATGCAAATGGATCGCGTTGACGGGCGATTGCTGAGGAGTGAACCTTAGCGGGAGGTGGCAGAACTCAGGAAGTGGCCGCGGCTCATCTGGCGTGGGTGAACAATGTGCAGGTTCACCGAAAGGTCAGAATGTTGGCATCACATACTGAAGGCAAGTTATATAAAGACATGGTCACAATTTCGATTGACAAAAAAAAATCAACGTGCGCACGGAAACCTATCCCGCGCGTGACGTTTGGACGACGCACCTGCATGGCTTGACGTCCTCTGGCTTCAGTCGCTTGGCGGGGTGTCGCCCCTACATCTAGGTGTGAACCGCTCGAGGACCAATGGGTATCTTTTCCCGACCTCCGACCCGCTGCGCATACGTCAGTCAGTCAGCGCCACGCACTCTGACAGTCCGCAAATTTCGCTGACTCGGATTCCCCGACGCTTGCGTTCCTCAATGTGAGGCGTGGGCTGGCCGGCCACTCAGGGAAATCGTGGGTGGCCAGCCAACATTGAGGCACATTGAGGCGTTGGCACGAGCGAGCGATCGCCCCAGTCCGGAACATTCGCGCGGCGTCCGCGCTTGTTGTTGGAACTGTGCTTCTTCCATGCAGTTTTGCCGCCGCCACCAATTTCCTCCGCAATGAACCGCAACAGCTGGCGGTTGACATTTGAGAACTGGGATGGACCGAGTGAGTTGGACAAAGTATCGCAGCCGCGACTTCTTGGCCTGTCACGCCTCGAAAATGCGGCCAGCTGATTCCGAGTTGTTTGCCACGTCGTGCCGAAACGTGCCGCCTTTTACCTCCACCACTCGGGGTTTGTAAGCGGCCAATTCGACGGATCCGCACGCGCGCAAAGGGGAATAAAACCACCTGCGATGGCGCGACCGACTGGTTGGCTGGGTCTCTACCGGCTCCTCCCTCCCTCTATCCCAGACTCAGCCATGCGTCTGCACCACCGCCACTGTGTGGTCGAATAGCGAGCGCTCAGTCCCCAACACGCGCGCTCGTCCGCACCCGCCGCCCGCCGTCCGCATCCGCCCGTGGTGCGTGGTTTAGTCGAATTGCGGCAAAAAGTGCCGAATTGGCCCCCGCGCCGCGGACGCCGCCATCTCATACAGTTTTTCTGTGATGTCCAGCAGCGCAGCGACGATCCAGCGCGCATCCTCGTCCCCCGGCCGCCGCACAGATCCCCACCCACTCCCCTCTGCGGCCTCCCACGCCGGCTGCGCCTCAGTCCGGGCCGCTCATTCGCCAATGACCGGGCCGCCCGACAGCGCCATGGAGGAGGAGCGCGCCAGTTCCTTTTTCGAGCTTCGAGACGACATGCCGAACGCGGACGCGGCCGCCGCCAGCCGCAGCCGCAGCGCGCGCCGCAGCGGCCGCCGCGGGTCCATGAGCCGCGCCTCGCGCGCCACCACCGTCTACAACGAGCAGGACGCCAACGCCATGATCCTGCGCGCCAACGCGCCGCCCAACTACAGCGGCGGCTTCGACGGTGCGTTCTCACCGATAGCTTCCCGCGTCCCGGCGCGGACCGCTGCGGACCCGTGCGGACGACGGTAGTTTACCGTCCGCGCGTCCGTCCTCCGGGCTCCGTAGTGGTCCGCAACCAGTACGACCACGTCTGATTCTCTAACGCGCGATCCCCGTGTGAACTATGCTTTTAACGGAACCCTGCAGCCATAATGAAGCAGATCAAGGCCAAGAAGTTCTACACGGAGCAGTTCCAGCGCATCCAGATGCAGACCGAGATGAGCCGCTTCCTGTTCTTCTCGGACCGCGCGCCGACGTTCTACGAGTCCAACTACCTGGCGCTGGCGCAGAGCTCGAGCGTCTTCCGCGTGCGCGTGTGCTTCCTGCTCGGGCTCGTGGGGCTCACGGCCTTCTGGGTCAGCGAGTGGCGCGGCGACAAGTGGGCGCCGTCGGCCACCGTCGGCCGCACGGAGACGGACAAGACGGTCATCATGGCGCTCACCTTCGGCGTGTGCCTGCCGCTGCAGCTGCTGGCGCTGCTGGCCACCTTCACGCCGCTGGGCAAGCGGTACCTGGAGAACCTGACGGCGTTCGTGTTCACGGTCGTGGCGGGCGTCATGATCGCCAAGAAGCCGATCGAGAAGGTGAGCGGGCCGGTGATCCCGCTGCTGATCCTGCTGATCCCCATCTTCGGCATCACGCGCATGCGCTACGTCAAGTCGTGCTGCATCGGCTGGACCATCTTCTTCGGCTACCTGGTGACCATGATGGCGGTCCGCTCGCGCCTGCCCAAGCCGGACACGTTCGACGACTACACGAACATTTCGTACCAGAGCATCAACTACGGCATCAGCGTGATCGGCGGCATGGTGTCCCAGTACCGGCAGGAGCTGCTGCGGCGCCGCAACTTCTGCCTGCAGCTGCCCTTCTCGGGCACCATGGACTCTGGCGCGGTGGACGAGCTGCGCGCGCCAAAGTTCTCCAAGCGCGCGCTCATGCACGCGTGGTCGCAGAAGTTCCGCCACCCGGAGGTCGAGGACGTCTTCTACCGCTTCTGGTACCTCATCGACCCGTTCCCGTACGAGAACCCGAACTCGGGCTCGCTGCACCAGGGCGTCTTCCGCACCATCCGCTTCGCCATCTGGACGCTGCTGCTCAACCAGTTCGTGCTGCTGCTGCAGGACATCAAGTTCCTCAAGGTCAAGGCCGACGCCGTCGTGGACAAGCACGACTTTGACTACGCCATGGTGCTGCGCTTCGGCGTCACCGTGCCGCTCTACATCTCGGCCGCGGGCTTCATGTACGTGCTCGGCCGCGCCTTCTACCAGCGCTGGGTCAAGGAGGCCGAGGACGCCAAGAACGCCGCGCTCATGGGCGACGCCAACGTCGCCGTCGACGTCGCGGACAAGGACGCCAAGGTGCCCAACGTGCCGGTCCACGACGGCCGCCACTCGACGGCGTCGACGGAGCACGGGACGATGGACGACAGCAAGACGGCCAAGCTGCAGCTCGTGGTGGAGGCGGCCACGGTCAAGGACAAGACGCGCGACCGCGTGCTGGACGTGCTCATCAGCAAGGGCGGCTACGTGCGGTCGACGCAGATCTTCTCGTCCGTCGTCATCGCGTGCCACGTGTGCTGCATGGGCATCCTGCTGCTGGTCGTGTCGACCGGCGCGAACGCCGACAGCATCGAGGCCACGACCGGCAAGGCGCCGGGCAAGCCTAAGCCCGTGTACTACATGGGCTTTTTGAACGCCGTGCTGTTCGCGCACCGGTCGGGCTTCCGCGTGCGGTTCGTGTACGCGACGTACACGACGTTCGCCGTGGCCGTGGGCATCGTGGCGGCGGCCAGCAGCCTGTCGCCGGACTACTACCTCGAGTACCTGGGCTACGTGCTCGTCATCTTCGTGCTCGGCATGATGATCTCGTACGAGGAGGAGAACCTGCGCCGGTCCTTCTTCGTGCTCAAGTCCATCCGCACGCTCGAGTTCGAGGAGTGGTTCGCCGTCGTGCTGCGCATCCAGGGCTGGGTCAAGGACCACATCCGCAAGCGCCTGCACAAGCTGCGCTCCAAGGGCAGCAACGGGCTGGACGAGTCGGAAGAGGCCGCGGCCGCCAGGCTGGCCGCGCAGGCCCAGGCCGCGCCGCCGCTCGTCAACACGAGCGCGCAGATGGCGCAGGCCTCCAAGCTCGGCATGTACTCGCAGGTCTTCAACATCGTCATCGCGCTGGCCGACGTCATCTCCTCCAGCCTGTGAGTCTGTGAGTCGATACAGCTCGATAGAGGCTTCGGCCTCCGGTCTCCAGTCTTGTATCTCCAGTCGCCAGCCGCCATCGAGGGGCATTTACATCGCGGACACCTTCATGGTGGCCGACGTGCATTTTCACTGTTGTAACGCGAAATTTGCAGGGTTACGTGAATTTTTACTGCTGCAACGCGAAAATGGCGGGTTCTCGTGCTAATGGACAGATGGCGCGCGTGTCACCGCCAGCTGCTGGTTACTGGTTACCATCCGCGCCGGCGCAATATCCTTCTTCGTGTTATAACCTGCGGCTGGGACGCATTGGATAACCCCCGCCGGACGCACGCACGGCCGGGTCGGAACAGTACAGGCTGCTGCGAAGGTCGACTGGGAGGCAACCTGGACGCGGCAACCTGGAGGAGAAACGGCCGATTGATGTTCAGGATGTTCGCCAAGAGGCGCGGGCCGCATTCACCGTCCGTCTAACTCAGTATCCACTTGCTAGTGCCAGCAAGAAGCAAACTGAATTAACGTTGCGTTCAGGTGGGCGTGTCGCGGCGGGAGAGGCAACTGCAGCCAGGGGCAGTTGAACCTCGCGGCTCGGGGTTTCCTCCTGCCCCCTCTCCCGCTGACTCTCGCCAGCAAGGCAACCGCCCGGACGGCGCGTCCGTTTCGCGGCGGCGGAAGAGAGCGTGTCGACAGACGGCAACCGACCGCCCCAGCCGTCGCAAGGTACTGGCATGTGCAGGTGCCTGCCTTCCATGATCGTGCGTCGGCCTGTATCCAATGCTCCGAGAGTGTAACCCGCGGCCAGCCGACGTGCATTCCCCCTTTCCTCGGTTGCCGCGCGCGTCCGTTTCCGTCCCGTCGCCGGCAGAGAGCGCGCGTGAGAGACTGCAGGGGACTTCACAAGCGGATAAGCGGATCAGAGGCAACCCACCCCACCCACCGTTCGCGGCCTTTCCTGTCCGTCCCGGCGCCTTATTTCCGCACTGCCGCCTCGGCCCGCAGTCCGTCAGTCCGCACAGGCCGACCGACGCCTTCCAGGCTCCAAGGTGAGGGCGGTCTAATTAGAAAGGGCGGCCAGCATGCTGCACAACAAGGAGAACGCCAAGCTGCGCGGGAACGGGAACGGCGGCGCGCGGCGGCTGGCCTTCGGGCGGCGGCGCAAGTCGCTGCACGTGGACCCGGACGCGCCGGTCAAGAACTCGTTCTTTGGGACAGTGGGCTCGCCCATCAAGGCGCCAACGGCCGACGCGCGGCTCGAGCGCCGGCCGACGCCGCAGCGCGGGCCTGCCGAGGACGTCGGGTCCGAGGTGGCCACCATGGACGTCAAGCAGAAGGCTGCGCTGCGCGAGGAGGTGCGGCGCCAGCAGAAGGCCAAGATGAAGGCCGAGCTCGTCGCGCAGCAGAAGCTGCAGGCCAGGGCCGCGCTCGCCAAGAAGCAGCCCGACGCGCCAGCCGCGGCCGGAGACAGCGACGTGGCCACGGTCAAGAAGGAGGTGCGCCGCCGCGAGCGCCGCAACTCGACCGAGTTTATCGGCGCGCCCGTCGAGCCCGTGCAGCAGCTCAAGCTCGACGGCGCTAAGCGCGCCAAGATCCCGCACTTCCTCTCGGCCTGGTTCAACGCCGGCAACGACACCAAGGACGCCACGGGCAACACGACGGGCGACATGACCACCGAGGGCGACAGCTCAGCCGACAACGCCACGGACAAGACGGTCGTCGAGAACGACGTCGAGACGGTCAAGGTCGGCGCCAAGCCCACCAAGAAGCTTGACGAGCGTCCGGTCAACGCCCCCATTAACCAGCTGCCCAAGCCGGCTGCTGCTGCCGCCGCCGCCAAGGACAAGAACATCGCGGCAGTCGCGAACGGCACCAGCGCTGCTGCTGCTGCCACTCCGCGTCACCTGAGCCAGAGCATTGACTTTGCAGAGATCACGCTTGGACGGCTTATTGGAGAGGGAGCGTTCGGTAAGGTGCACGAGGCCAAGTGGCGCGGCAAGTCGGTCGCGGTCAAGCTGCTCATCTGCCAGGACCTGCGCAAGGACATCCTGAGCGAGTTCATGTCCGAGGTGGAGATCATGAGCGTGCTGCGCCATCCAAACATCTGCCGGCTGCTGGGTGCGTGCCTCGAGCCCCCGAACCGCGCGCTCGTCGTCGAGCTGCTGCAGCGCGGCTCGCTCTGGGGAGTGCTGCGCACGCACCGCAAGACGATCGACCTGGACATGCGCTCTCGGTACGTCATCCCTGTGTCTGCATGCCATTGTCGACCGCGGCTGACTTCACTTCGCTGTCCACTCCAGGTTCATTTACGACACGGCCAAGGGCATGAGCTACCTGCACCACTTTGAGCGGCCGATCCTGCACCGCGACCTGAAGAGCCCGAACCTGCTCGTGGACAAAAACTTCAACATCAAGCTATCGGACTTTGGCCTGGCGCGCGTCAAGGCGCACGTGCAGACCATGACGGGCAACTGCGGCACGGTCCAGTGGATGGCGCCAGAGGTGCTCGGCAACCAGAAGTACACGGAGAAGGCAGACGTGTTCTCGTTCGGCATTGTGATCTGGGAGATCGTGTGCGGCGAGTGCCCGTACGACGGTATGGCGCAGATCCAGGTGGCGCTGGGCGTGCTCAACCGCAACCTGCGGCCCAACATCCCGCGCGACTGCCCGCCCTTCTTCTCGCGGCTGATGAAGGCGTGCTGGAACCGCCAGCCGGAGCTGCGGCCGTCGTTCCCTCACATCGTGAACGCCTTCCGCTCGTACCAGTCGTCCATCTCGGACTCGCGCGTCTCGAGCTCGGCCGCCGCGTCGGCGCAGGCCGCCATGGCCGCCTCGGTCGCCGCCTCGTGAGCGCCCCTGTCGTCGTTGGCCGCGTCTCGCGCCGGGCTCTGGACGGGCGTCCGCTTTCTCGTTCCACCTCCATGCGGCGCCCTCCTCGCTAACATGAACGAAGCGCTTGTTCCTTTTCGTTGCCGTCCATGTTGCCCTCAAGGTTCTCGAAAACGGTGGTTGTGCGTGCGATACTCAGCAACAGAACCAATTATTGCATGGTGGACGGCGTGTTTCTTTGCAGATCGCGCTCTGATTGGCGCAAAGTCGTCATTTCTTCGTCAATCACGCACATCGGTGCCGGTGGTCCGGTCCTGCCGCCTTCGCTCGACCCGCGACCAGCAAACCCACCCGCCTCCACCCACCCAGCACCACTTACCTTCACGACAAAGCGGGCCAATCCTCCGAACCCGCCAACCCGCCTCCCCAACCCAACCCGCCTCGCTCCGCACCCCACATCGACTGGCCGCCGCCGCCTTCCTGCATCCGACACACCTGGACGCCCCGGTTCAAAGCCAAAGCCCTCGCCCGCTGCCGCCTCCCGCCCGCCTGCTTCCCACCATGGCCGCGCTCCGCCACCTGCTGGCCGCCGCCGCCAAGCAGCGCCCGACCGCGTCCGCGTCCCTTTCGCTGGCTCGCTCGTTCGCGACGTTCGAGCGCAACAAGCCGCACGTCAACATCGGCACGATCGGGCACGTGGACCACGGCAAGACGACGCTGACGGCCGCCATCACCAAGGTGCTGGCCGAGTCGGGCGGCGCCACCTTCACGAGCTACGAGGACATCGACAAGGCACCCGAGGAGCGCGCGCGCGGCATCACCATCTCGACGGCGCACGTCGAGTACGAGACGGAGGCGCGCC
>JAADYH010001008.1:0-11697 GCA_023338125.1 Phytopythium aichiense
AAAAAAAAAAAAGAGAGATGGAGGAGGAGGAGGAGGAGGACGCGGGGCATCGAGCGGCGAGTGACTTGGGCGGTGGCGAGCGAGGGATGCAGAGGAAGCGAAGACGCGGGGACGGAGGAGAGGGATGGCGGACGGCGGTCACCATGGCAGCAGCCAACGAGAGAAAGAGAGAAAAAGTAAACTAGTCCCGTGAGAACGCAGCAGCGCAGGAAACCAAATAAAAAATGAAAAAGACCACGAGTGAGCGCCACGGATGGAGGAGTGAGTGTCCAAGACGCTGAAATGGACGTCGCTGTATGGAAATTGAGGCGTCTCCGGCTCCTCCCCGGCCGCCAACGACGGCGGCAGAGCGACTGACGCTGCTACTCGGCGGCGTCTTGGCCGGCGTCTCGCTTAGAAAATGGACAGCTTGACCTCCATGGCCTCGTGCACGCGGAACGACGCCTCCGGGTGCTCGTTGGGGTCTGCGGCAGCAAGCACATGATGCGTTAGCTGCATGACAGACAACCCGAGTACGAGACGCCAAGGTGACGCACGCACCGTTGAGGAAGTCCGAGAACTCAATCTGCTCGTCGGCGCCGGTTAGCGTGTCGACGCCGACGCGCGCGCTCGGCAGGCCCGGCAGACGCTAGCGGGAGGAGCGAGCGAGAGCGAGAGAAGCACCACGTTAGACGACCAAGCAGCCGTCTCGGCAGGGGGGAGAACGGGGGCGATACGCACCGTGAACTGCTCCAGCACGGCCTTCTCGGTGCGCAGGCGCATGGCTGCGGCCTTGCCGTAGACCTGCTCCACCGTGGCCATCTTCATCTCCCAGTTCGAGCGGCGGTGCTGTCGGCGCGAGCATCGCATCGTCAGTTTCCTCCCTACCATTCACCGGAAGGAGCGAGACGCAGCCCACGCACCATGGTCTGCAGGCGCTGCACCTCGTGCACCGGCCGCACGTCCTCGCTGGCGCTGTAGAAGCCGTAGCGGAGCGCGTCCGGCGGCGCGCGCACAAGTGGGAGGCTGGTCGAGTCCTGCGACCAGCAACAGCAGCAGCAAGGGACCACAGAACGCGCGCGTAAGCACCACAAGCACACACACACCAGACGCTCCTTGTCCTGCTTCGGCCCCGTATGCGAGCGCCACGGACGCGCTTCGAGCCGCAGGGGACGACGTACCATGACGGCGAGTTGGCTGCTGCTGCTTCTCGTTCCTTGCCGCGCTCGTTCTCTGTGAATGAAGCCGAGGGGAGATCCGCGCGCTCGATCTTTCCAGTTAGGAACGTTATGCGGCACATATCTTTCTCACAATTACCTGAAAATAGATCGGATATGTCGTGATAATTCGAACAGCAGCCGCTAGGAATGTCGGATAAGTGCCTGGTGGCGGCCGAGTGCTTCTGCCCGCAGTCGACGAGATGGCGTCGAGGCGGTCGCGGGACGAGGACTTCGGGCTCAAGAAGTCGTCGGGCGTCAACTACGCGCAGGTGGCGGACCGCCATGTGGACGACGAGCGCTTCGAGCGCCAGCGGGCGGTGCGCGCGGCGGCTGCGGCCGTGAGTGGCGCGCCGTGGATGTCTGTCCAGTACGCGTTGTGCTGCTGGTCCTCATGCGATTGAAATGCTTGCTGTACGTCCAGCCGCCGGTAGAGAAGCGCAAGGAGGCGCCGAGCGCGGCGGTTGCGGCGCCGCAGTCGGCCACCATGGACGCGTTCATGCGCATGCTGACGGGCAAGGAGGAGCGCACGATCGCGGACCGCATCAGCGACCCGAACCGGCCGACGTGGGAGCAGTACAAGAAGGACAACGCCGACAAGCTCGACCTAAACGACAAGGGCGAGAAGGAGATGCGCGAGTACCGCCGCAAGCTCGACGCGGAGCGCGAGAAGGTGGGTGCATCGCTCGCGGCTGCTGCTTTCTTGCCGGTTCCATCCAGTGCTGACGAGATGGATGTCATGGTGTCACAATGCAGCGACTGTCACGCGCTGGCGGTGGCGACAAGAAGAAGAAGAAGCGCAAGAAGCACTCGCGCTCCGAGTCGTCCTCGGAGGACTCGGAAAGCGACGACGACCGCCGCCGGTCCCGGAAACGCAGTCGCAAGTCCAAGTACGTCGTCGTTGTTGAGCCGCCTTGGCGACGGCAGCTGCAGTCCCCTTGGCGGCGGTCCAGACTGGCATCAGCGGTGCTATGGGGTACTGACCGGCGTGCGTGCGTTGCAACTATGCACAGGAAGCGGCACAAGCGGCGACACTCGTCGTCGGACGCGAGCGAGGACAGCGAGAGTGACTCGGACGCGCGCAGCCGCGCCAAGAAGAGGAAGAGCAAGAAGAGCCGCAAGGCGTCGTCGTCCAAGACCAGCGGGCGGGACAAGCGCGGCAAGGACAAGGACAAGGACCGCTCGGCCTCGGCGTCCCCCGTGCGGCTTTCGTCCTTCTTCCAGCAGCAGCACGCGTCGGACAGCGACGCATGATGCAGGACGACATGACATGCCCATGGCATCCGCGACCCTTTTTTTTAGCTCGGTCACGCGGTTTTACGCCTCGGAAATAGCGCAAATCGCACGTTTTAGACGAGGGAGTGTTGTTGTTGCTGTTGTCACGGGAATGAGTTGAACTCAGTATGAAGCGCAGCGGATCGCACTCGGACTCTTGCCGCGCGGCGGGGCCAGCGATGGCTTCCACGGCGGATCCTGGGACGCTGGAGGCCAACCGGCTCACGTTCCTGCGGCTGCTGCGCGCGGGCGTGCAGGCCAAGGTGAGACAGCAAGAGCAGCAGCAGGAGGAGGAGAGGACATGCAGCGAGCTTGCCAAGCGCGGCGGCTCGGACGGTGAGCCGGAGGCGGGCGGGGACTTCCCGAGCGCGCTGGCGCGGTGCGTGCCGGCGTGGCAGGCGCTCGCGTGGCGCGACGCCTTCTCGACCGAGCCCTTCTTCGAGGCGTCGGTGTGCGGCCGGCCGCTGCGCATCAAGCAGGTGCTGCAGGGCGAGCTCAACGGCTTCGGCACGGGCCTGACGGTGCGTTGCGCGGGGTGTCAATATTCGCGGCTGTCTTGGTGCTGATGGGGGTCACTCGCGATGCGCATGGCCAGGTGTGGCCGGCTGCGTGCGTCCTGCTCAAGCACCTGGAGCACCGCGCGGCATCGCACGCGGACGACAAGTGGCTGCGCGAGCCCGGCGCCTTCGTGGTGGAGCTGGGTAGCGGCACGGGCGCCGTGGGCGTCGCCGCCGCCATGCTGCTGCAGGCGCCGGCGCGCGTCGTTCTCTCGGACGTGGACAAGATCCAGTTCCTCATGCGTGAGAACGCCGCGCGCGTGCTCGCCGGCACCGATAAGGGCGAGGGCGGCGCGCGCGTGGTGGTCGACGTCGAGGCGTACGAGTGGGGCGGCGAGCCGTCCGAGCGCCTGCTGCCGCGGCTGGGCGGCAACCAGGAGGAGGAAGGAGAGCAGCGCGCGTACCCGGACCTGATTCTCGTGTCGGACTGCATCCTGCCGCGGCTGTACCCCGTCGAGCCGCTCGCGGACGCGCTGGCCATGCTCAGCGGCGAGCACACGCGCGTGCTCATCTCGTACGAGCACCGGTACTACCAACACTTCGACCCCAAGGCGCGCTTCTGGGCTCTCATGGCCGCGCGCGGGTTCGTGCTGCGAGAGCTGGACGAGCGCGAGTATCACCCGCACTACCGCGCCGGAGACATTGAGATCTGGGAGATCACGCGGCTGCACAGGGACGGCTGAGTGGAGCGAGAGGAAGCGACACGCGAGAGGAAGCAGATAGCAAGACGGTGAGTGGGGGACCAGCAGCGGCGGACAATGTAACTTGGTGAACGATAGGAGGGCACTGTAGCATACCGCGAACGAGACGTGAGTATCCAGGCGGCAAAACATGAGCGCAGAGACGCATCAACGTACAATGGCTTGCATCTGGAGGCGGCCACGGGCACGCACCTCGACTCCCTCGCTCACTCGACCTTGATGGTGCGGTAGATCTTGCGCACGAACACGAGCGAGCTGCGGAAGCCGATGAAGCCGAGCATGACGAAGAAGCAGTAGGCCATCATGCCGCTGTAGCCGAAGTAGAAGGCCGCCTGGAAGAAGCCCGTCATCTCCGTGCTCGTGTTGTAGTACCAGATGCTGTACGCGAGCACGAAGCCGCCCGTGACACCGCCCGAGATGTACGAGCGCCACCACCACCGGTGGTCCTCGGTCGACAGCTGGATGTATGTCAGCGAGATGGTCGTGAACGCCGTCACGAACACGAGCATGACGAACGACAAGAAAAGGATGCCGAACAGCTTGTAGATCGAGTGGCCCCAGATCGCCGCGAAAATGTGGTGCAGCTCGATGTACACGGCGCTGAACGGGAGGCAGCCTGCAGCCACGACCAAGAAGAACGGGCTCCGGTAGCCAGGAAGCTGCGGGATCTCGCGCGGGATCTTGTTGGTCCGGCACGGCGCGTTGAACTCGCCCGCCAAGTTGCGTCCCATGATGCCGCCGATCACGGTCAGCGGGAGCGCCACGAGGATGAACAGCGCGAGCACAATCATGATCGTGCCGAAGGGCAGCGCGGCCGACGAGTCGTTCCAAATCGCCACCGAGTTCAGGAACGAGAAGATGGCGAGGAGCGGGCCGGGGATAACCAGCACGCTCAGCAAGATGTTCCAGACCCACCGCTGGCCGCCGAGTTGGCGATAGAGACGAGCGGAGTGGTAGCCGCCAACACCTGCAGTCATGGCGTAGAGCACGATGATGGCGGTCATCATGCCTCCGCGCTTGTTCGGCTTGACGAGGCCGAGCAGTGATGACCCGAGGACCACCGCTAGAATGACAAAGAGCTGAGCGCCAGCGCCGTTGAGAGCGCAAAACAAGCTCAGGTGCCGCGGGAAGCGGAACACGTCCGCGTGCACAAGCTTCCAGCCAGCGTCTTCCTCGGAGCCAATGTCTCCCGATTCGACGTCCATGTACCGCGAGAAGTCGCGCTTGAGAATGCGGATCATGACAATCGACAGGAACGCCGTCAGCATCATCACGAGGATGAAGCTGTTGATGACCGAGATCCAGTGAAGCTCCAGGTCGTCTGCGAAGATGTTCTCCTCCACGTTCCGGTTGTCAAACAGCAGATCCGGTCGCAGGTGCCACTTGACCGAGTACGTGAAAACAGCTTCTGGGTTCGTCGCGATGTTCTGCGGGGAGAGCGCGTAATGGTACTCCAGGTCGGGGTCGGACGACGCCGCCGTCAGGTTCGCGCCAACAATCTGCTCAAGCAAGTCTGCCGTGTCAACACACAACTAGAATACTCCTCGCAACGATAGCCAAGCGTGCAGCGTACCCTGTACTTGCCGGCCTCTGCGTTGACGTCGTTGTAAGCGATGTCGAAGTGCAGGTGCGTGTTCAGGTAGTAGTAGTTCTGCGTCATGTAGAACTTCTTGGTCATCTCTTGCTGCACTTGCTGCACCAGGTAGCCGACCTGGCCCTGCAGCCGCACATCGTCGACATACATCTCGAAGTGAGCACAACAAACCACAGCAGAGCAGTCAAGGAACACCAGCACGAGTGGTCAGCAGGAACACGCAGACAGGATCCTCCTCGACAAGCACCACGATGCGTGGGAAAGGATATCTCATAGTCCTCGTCGACGGCGTCCGTGAAGGCCTTCATGATCTCCGGGGTCATCTCGAGCCGGCACAGCTGCGCGTACGTCTGGTCCACGCCCAGGTACAGCCGGTAGTCCGTCACGACCTTGCGGCTGCCCGTGAGCAGCTCGCCCAGGTCGTGGTCGTCCCACTGGCGCTCCTTGGGCTTGCAGTACGGGAGCTTGTAGTACTGGTACGTCTCGGTCGGGTTCGCGAACGGCCGAATCTGCCGCGAAACAGGCAAACCGTCAGCCCCCCGCGGGACCTTCCAGGTCTGCATGAACGTGAGTGAGCAGAGTGCGGCGAACGTACCGTGTTGGCCACGACCAAGACCTCATCGCGTGGCTTGTACTGCTCCGCGTCCTCTGCCACGACGCTCGCCAGCACCACGAGCACCAGCAGCGCCGCATGCACAGGGAGCGGGCGTCGCGCAGGCACCATGTCCATCGCAGGGCCTCGGGGAAGGAGAGCGCCTGTCGCGAGCTTGACTTGAGTATGGGGATGATCGATCACTTGGTATCCTGGCGAGCGACGACTCGGTGATGGCGGAATGGTTGACGCGGATTGGCTATAATTCATGTTTTTAGGAACGAGCTTGGAGACGATGAAAAGCAAGTGTGACGATCATTCCTGTTCGACGAGAAAATCAGATCCGTTCTAGGATGATCTTTTATCCAATCATCATCCTCGGAAGGTTCAAAGTTGATCTATCATTGGCTAAAAGTAAAAAGTGGAGGCGCGTCGCATGACAAGCACCACCTTGAAAGGCGGCGGCACCGCGTCACTTCTCGATACCAGAGCGACCAGCCAAGCCGAGAAAAGCCGACGCCGACGGGGGAGAAGCAAGAAGGAAGCGAAGCGCGGCGACCAACTGGCCGCGACGCGTACAAGTGGACGCGCAATGGAACTGTCGAGTGCGACGCGTCCCGCTGCAGCTGCGGGTCACGGCGAGGCGACCGCGCGGCCGGCCTGGTGGTGGACGGGGGCGGCGGATTCGCCCGGACTGTCTGTGGCTGCGAGCGAGACCGAGTTGCTGAGCGCCGCGGTGCTTTGCGCCGCGCTGGGCGCGACCAAAGCCGATGTGTCGTCGGCGAATGACCCAGAGAGTGTCTTGCGGGCCGTGCGCGAGCTCGAGGCGCACGTGCGCAAGTCCCCGCTACCCCACAACCTGCAGTTCCCCGTGCTCGAGTTCACCAGCGACTACGTGCTCATGGAGACGGAGCTTGCCGTTGTCTGCGCGATTCGCGCCACCAAGACGAGCGACATCCTGGAGACGGTGGTTGGGTCGGCCGTGCCCATCTCTCAGCCCTACGTACACCGCTTCGGTGGCGCCAGGGTCCACGCGCCGTTCTGGAAGCGGACGCAGCGCCTCGAGCTGCAGCCGCTGTTCCGGCGAGCTCACCAGCTGAAGAAGGTGCTCGTTCTGAGCGGGCACTCGATGGCGGGGAGCATCGCGCACCTAGCGCTCTGCGAGCTCGCGTTCCAGCGCCTGCCAACCAAGGCGAGGCTCTTCCTGGAGCACCTTGACTTCGACGAGCGAAAGAAGGACCTCGCGGACAAAGCAGGCGAATCTGTTGATGGTGAGGACAACAGGCGCACACGACCAGAGTTCAAGAGCTTGCGGGAATACCTCGCGGCGTGCACTGCCGAGGAGCACGAGCAAATTCTTGCTGGGCTTCCGCAAGCAATGGCTGTCGGGTTCGGCGCTCCGTACATTGGTTCGTCGCGGCTGATCCCGTTTTTGGAGCCGCTGGGCCTCGTTCCGCGCATGATCAACTTCGTGAATGAGTTCGATTGCATCCCGAGCATATTGAACGTTGCTCAGTCCGCGGCGATGTTGGCCAAGACAACCGAACGCGTAGTGACGATCACCAGAGCAACCACGACGTTGCTCAAGATGCTACCGATGCACATGCAGCAGCGATTCGTCAATCTCGCGGCGACAAGCGGCACGAGCGCAGTGCCAAATGCCGCCTCGGCCTATCTAAGCATGTCGCTCAGCCTTTTGCAGAACACCTTCCGAAAGTTCCGAGACATGGATGTCGTCAAGGACATCGACTACCAGTACTCGCCGGTTGGCACGTATATTTTCTTGACCAAGAACGGCAACGAGTACCAGATCTTCTCGGACACGAGCGCAATTGCCAAGGAGCTGATGCGCGGCGATGATGCAACAACGT
The DNA here is from genome assembly GCA_023338125.1 of Phytopythium aichiense. Lineage (NCBI taxonomy): Eukaryota > Oomycota > Peronosporomycetes > Pythiales > Pythiaceae > Phytopythium > Phytopythium aichiense. Next base: position 7,787 of record JAADYH010001008.1, read on the forward strand.
CGCTGACGGGGAACACGGTGCTGCAACATCTGATGAGCGCGTATGTTGACGCGGTCGCTCGACGCTCCAATTCCATCCAGATCAACGCAACGATGGACTTCTACGAGCGACTTGGTGTGCCTAGGAACGCAAACAAGAAGCAAATCCGGACAGCATACAAGGCTCTTGCGTTGAAGTGGCATCCCGATCGTTGGGCCAACGCATCGGCTAACCCGCAAGAACAAGCAACCGCGGAGGAGATTTTCAAGCTGCTGGCAGAGGCATACGAGGTGCTGTCTGATGATGCGGCGCGCAAGACCTATGACGTGCACTTGAGCAAGTCCACGAGCATCAAGGACGAGTTTGTGCGCCAAGGAACGGTCAACGGAATGACACTGGACGAGGCAATTGCAACTTTCCGGGACGTCATCGACAATCTCTCAGGCGCCGTGTCGAAGGTCACTTCACGTTTTAGCACGTCCAGCTCGACGGTGGTGGGCCACCCGCTGCAGCACAACGGTGCAACCGCCTCGAGTCGCACTGGCCTTGTCGCCAACAACCACGACAACATTTTCATGCCGGATCGCATCCGTGTGTCACGAACCGTTGGGATTGGCACCGATCAACGCGAGCAGATCCTGTACTTGCAGCCCGACGAAATCGCTACAGGTGACGTGGCCGCTCCGACGCAGACTGCCTCCGGTTCTGGCGCTCGTGCTGGATTACGCACGATGTCAGTTGTCGGTGGCGCCGTTGCCGTCGGAGCCAGTGTCGCACTGATCGTGAACGCTTGGTCACAGTACTCGGATATCTCGAAGAAGAAGCACCAAGCGTCTGTGGTCCGGGATATGCCCGGCGAGTGCTTGCTACTTCTGCTTGAGGACCATCGGAACACGCAGCAGTCGAGCGATCACACGCAAATGCTCCTGCAGCAATCTGCGGATCGACAGAAGCAACTGGCTGTCGGGTCAAGCACTGACGCGACGAGCGAGAATCGCTCGGTTCGCGATGTTATCGTGCGTGGAGCTCAACAGGCGATTATTGAGAAGCGGAGACGCGAAGAGGAAGAAGAGAACGGGCTCGTGGACGAGTTCTTTGACTGCGTGACGGACCTCGACCACGCCTCGATGGAAGCACTCGCAGAAGAAGAGTTTTTCGACTGCGTGGACCTCATGGAAGACGTGCAAGCTCATTTCGGACCCGAGGCAATCCCCGAGGAGGCCAAATCAGTTGTGGCAGAGCCCGAGGCATTCTTTCCCATCGGCTCAACCGTAAGTACGCCGTTTGGTCTCGGCATGCTGATTGATTGGCGAGAGAACGAGTCGTCAGCAGTGGTGCGGTTCGGTGAGCCTGCCTTCATGGTCGGCTACATCCAGAAGTCGCTGGTCACTCGCGGAGCGACATTGGCTCGAACGTCAGCGAGCGAGGCGGTGGAAGCGAAGCGCTCGGAGCTCGCTGCTCGAGTGATCGCTCGCTATCAACTGGAAGACCAAGGCGCGGGAGGGACGGTCAGGAGTCTGGTCGTGGCAAGTGCCGATGGTGCGCTTGACAGCGGCATTCGTGCCGCTGGAGGCGTTGCGCTAGCAAATGGCATGGCTCGCACGACGTCGGCTTTGGGCGGTGCCGTTGCCGCACCGCTGACCATCGCGTCCATCCTGGTCGACGTTGGCAAAGAGTACTACGACTACCGCAAGAAATACTCGGATCGCAAGTCGCTCGGGGTGCTGTCAACGACCACCGAGCAGCTCATGATGCAGGAGTTCCGACTCAAAACTGGCGAGGTCATTGTGAGTCGAACTGCTGCTGCTGCTGGCGCGGGCCTTGGCGCTTACGGCGTAGCATCTGCGCTCGGGATGTGGTCTACGGCCGGAATTGCTGCTGGACCTGTTGGCATTGTGGCCGCCACAAGCGCTGCAGTTGTAGGCGGCATGCTTGGGTTCTTCGCAGGATCGAAGGCGTATTCCGCGTCCACGTCGTCGTACTTTACGAGCCAGCGGCACGCGAAGGAACACATTGACAGGCTCGAACTCGGCGCGCGCCTCATGTTCGATGAGTACGACCCGAACGCGACGGGCGAGATCTCCAAGGAGGACTGCATCCGGATCATGACGAAGCTCTTTGAGGCCACAGGTTCGGTGTCTGAGAGTGGTTACGAGCGCACACTTGCCGTGATCCAAGACGATGCGTTCGAAGGACCAGTGACTTGGAGCATGTTCTGGATGTGGGTCAGCACGGAGGCGGCTCAGTCATTGCGGAAAATGGAGCATGAAGAGGCGGCGAAGCTTTCGGAGCCCGTGCAAGGCGAGACGTGGTGGGCGAGCTACATGAGCTACTTCTCCTACGGCAAAACCACACTAGAGGAACCCGTTCGCTCGAGCTTGGAGGTTATCGGCTCAGCGTCACTCATCTCGGCGACCATGTACCCCGGAGTGCGGTCGACTCTTAAGCTGATGGGCAAGGAGCCGCTTCCTCTCCCCGACACAAGCACTGTTGGCGCTGCAAAGACGGCAGACGACGGACAGGAAAGCGCGGTCGTGATGAAGGCTCAGATGGAATATCTCGTGAACGCAGGGCATCTGACGGCGGACGACGCGTTCCAACTGCGCGACCAGTTGGAGTCGGACGACCTGGACGTACGCCAGTCGGCTCGAAAGACGATCAATGCGATGCACGACGGTATCGCGGATGTCGAGGCCTCGCAGGGCATCGTGTGCGAAGGCTTCGGCTTCACTGGCGGGGACGAGCCACTCCTGTCGGATGAGAGCGAGGAGAAGCACGTGTCGCCTCCTGTAAAGGAAGAGCCGCGTGTGTCTGCGAAAGAGACCGCCAGCAGCACTCGACCGGGGCCACCCGGCACCGACGAGCGCCTGGACGTCATGTGCTCACTCATGTCGACGCAGGGTCTGCAGCGGTTCCTGTTGTCGCAAAACCTTCCGGTGGCCTCGGGTGATGGTCAGCCGCTCGAGCACGCTGAGTTGCACTGTCTCGCGCTTGAGAACAGCGCACCAACACCTGCCAAGCGTTTGTAAACCAGTCTCAAGCATCTTCACCGGCACGCGCGGACAGCGAACGCCGTGCGCTGGTCGAGGTTAGTGTCTATTCATGGCCAAGTGTGGCTCAAAACTCGAGTGGGAATGTATTCATTCGACCATGTCAAGTTGAAGCTGTTCAGCTGGCGAACAGTTGCTGTTGTGCGACTATTGCGAGGATGCGCGAGGCAGTCACAGACTCAGCGCATGTCCATGCAACTGAGCGAGGCCCAATTTGGCAAAGCCATCCGGATCCTGTTGGCGGACGCGGCACTCGAACCATCCGGAGAACACCAAGCAGTTCGCGCAAACGACGCCCACAGACCCGAGCAAGAGGTTGAGCTTGGCTGGAATGGCCAGCACGGCAAACTACTGCAACTGTCTCCTTCCGCAGGCTGCGTATCCTGAACTTCCCACACAGGTGTCGGTTCGCATCGGCAGTCGCCATTTATTCTGAGAGCGTGGGCGACCACCCCTTCCTCGCTCAGGGACGCACCCGTCCGTCTGCCTCACTTTTGGTTTCTCCCTGCCACCATCCAAGCGCGCCACAACCCCAAGCAACAATGCCGCCCCCTCCATGCCTGAACCCGTTCGGGCCGGCAGCGAGTGCGACGCCGGGCTTCCTCCACCCGTCTACTTCAATGCTGCACCGCAGGAGTCGTCGAGTCCAGGCGGATATTCTCAATTACACAGACGACGACGGCAGCGAATGCGAGCATAAGGAGATCGAGCACATGAGTCCGCGCAGCGTCTTCCTGCTGACGGCGGCCGTCGCGACCTTCGCGGCCTTCGCGCTGCTCGTGCTCACGGAGCGCACGCGGCAGCGAGAGGCGCACGCGACGGCGCTCTGGGTGCTGCTGCTGGCCGTGCCGCTGACGAGCACGGCCGCGTGGTTCCCCGTGT
>JAADYH010001009.1:0-11693 GCA_023338125.1 Phytopythium aichiense
AAGTGAGGTCGACGCGAGGCGAGGCGTACAGTGTACTGTATCGAAACGGCCACGAACTTCCTCCCGGAGGGAATGACCCTCCTTGTTCGTCGGACAAGAAGATGCGCGATCAGTGTTGGTCCACAGCGTTCGTAACCTCATAAGAACGCTAATAGTCGCTAAACGCTCGCGAACACTCGGGCGGATCCTCATTGGAAAGCGCACGCGCCGCAGGTCGGGGCGGACCCCCCCCTCATGTGAGCGAGACGCACACAGGTTCGAGTCAGGTCAGGCTCGCCTCGCCTCGCCCCGCGCGCGTCCATTGCTCCGAGAGCAGTCCTTGATGCCACCACCACCCACTGCCAAACCTGTGAGGCTGTCTGTTGGTCAGGACCCAATCAATCAGCACACTCGCAACCCCGATTTAGGTCGTGATCCTATCCGATTTAGCGCCAGCCCTGACTCGCCAGGTGGATGCGCGCGGCGTCTGACGCATAGCCACGCGGCGGCGCGGTGGTTACTCGAGGTGAAATAAAACCTGCTCCGCTTCTCTGTCGACCGCAACCGTAAGGATGCGAGCACCAAATCCATGCACCTCGCATCCGCAATTCGCCCGGCGGTCGCACCACACCGAAGGGCTGTCTGTCTTGGACACCACCGCCACCGCCAGAGGTCAGTCTGCAGGTTCATCTCGAGCTCCCGGGTCGAGGCGACCGACCGGCCAGCCAACAACTCGACGGTTTGAGGAGGATTTCAGTCCGGCCGAGCTGGCGTCGACGCGGTCCTGTATTTCGTCATCGTCCGCTTCCTTGTTGTTGGTCGCGTGTCGCTCACTGTGGCGTCGAAACGACCGCCGCCGATCGGTGGGTTATTTCGGCCTCGTTCTCCGCAACCAACTCCCCTGGACGTGGTCAGTGAGGCACTGCCGACGTTTGTCTGCGTCCGGTCACACACGAACCCGCCCGCTTCGACGCCGACGGTTGCGGCAACCAGCCATCGGCACGTTCGTGGCCTCTGCTGATGGTCCCGCAGCGTGACATCGTTCCGATGTCGTTCGGTCCCGGAGCTCCGATGCCTGCAGCTCACCCCTCTACCTCCACTGCGATGATGGCCACGCACGGCGTGAACCCCGCGGCAAATGGGTCCAGGGCTTTCGCTCACCCGTCCACGGTCCCTCAGTGGAGTGGCCTCCACACGGTGCCGCGGCCGCACTCGACGGCTCCGCAACGGCTACACCACGCGCTGCAGCCCCCGCCGGCTCCGCACTCGAATGGAGCGCTTCGGCCGTCGGTCGCCACCTCCTATCGCGTGCCGTGGACACGGCACTCGGCCAGTAGCGTCGGCAGCAGCAGCAGCAGCGGGTCCTACTCGTCCCACTCGCGACTTGGTGGTGGCTCCTCACCGCGCTATTCGGACTTGGTCGACGCGATCAACGAAGCCAGCATCGCCGGCCCTGTGGCGGTTCGCCGCGCGATAAGCATCGACGACCACGCTAAGCGACGAGCGCAGCAAAACGGGGTCCGACAGACCGGTATCGAGTATACCGAGTCGTCCCGTTTGCCTCGCAAAGCCTCCGTCGAACTCGGCTCTCCGATGTCCCAGAGCTCTCATTCGCGAAGAAGCAGTCCCAGTCCGCATCAGCTCCAAGGCGGGAGCGCCAAGTCGTCAGCCGTGTCGTCTCCGATGTCGTATCCGTTGGCACCGAAGAATCAGTCGGTCAACCATAGCGACAGCGCGGAGGTGGTCATCGAGTCGGCCAACCCGCCGAAGAAGCGAGTCCGGTACCTGCGGGACACGGACCGGCGGAATATCATTCGACGCATCGAGAACGGCGAGAAGCAGGCTGCGCTAGCGCGCGAGTTCGGCGTGACGCGCGCAGCCATCTGCCACATCAAGAAGAACCGCTATGAGATCATCTCTCGCTACGACATGCTGGTCAAGACGGCCAAGGAAATGTGCGTCTCGATGTGGCAGATACACTCCTTCCTTCCTTCCTTGTCGTGTCTAAACTGACATATTACTACACTTGACAACTGTGGCCGCCAGGGATAAACAGGAAAGCTATGGCATTCCCCCCGGCGGTGATATCATGGTCCACGAAGTGCGGTCCAAGTCGGTGCTGCTCTTGCTGACGACGCTGCGCGACCGGCGGTCGCCCCCATCGATGTTCCGCCGCACAGCCGGCCGGCTTATCATGTTAGTCTCTCTTGTGTGCTGGAGGCAATCGCCGCCTATCTTGCTCACGCTCATTGGCGTGTGAGCAGGATCCTGCTGGAGGAGGCGTTCGCGAGTCTGAAGAGCGAGGCGGTGCAGGTGACGACGGCGGCAGGGCGGACGTACGACGGGCTACAGACCAAGCAACAGTTTTGTGGCGTTGGTATCGGCTCGGAGGGCCTGCCGTTCCTTGTGTTGCTCAACCAGATGGACCCCGATGCGCCTCGAGGTGATGACCGCGCTGTCGATCGGTTGAGATTATATCTGTGTCGCACGACTGACCAACGCCACGTGGTATGTCATCTTGGATACTGATAGGGTCGCTCAAGATTGAGCAAACGGGCGATTACCGAGGCGGCCAGCAAACTTGGCACGTCGAGAGCGTCGAGCTGCCGCCCAACATCACCGAGCTCAAGGTGTTCCTATTTATTTCCACGTGCAGCACGGGGGTGTCCGTGTGCAAAGCGATCGAGGTGCGTTGCAGCCACCGCGCTCATCCACTTGCGCAGCGGTCGCTGACTCCCCATCCATTCGTTGCTTTGACTCAGATCCTGCGCGACGCTGGAGTCGAGGAGCGCGACATCTCGATCGTCATGATCTGGTGTGCCGCTGACGGCCTCGCCGTCGTGTGCAACCGATTCCCGCGTACGTCTACCAATCTGTCGGTCCTGGTGAATGGGGCGCCGCTCGGACTGATCGCGTCGTTGTTGTTGTTCTGCAGACGTCCGGGTGATCACCGCCGCCATCGACAGCAAGATGGACGAGCGTGTGCCCGAGGGCCTGGGTGACTTTGTGGCGCGCTACAATGACCACATTGACCCGGCACCGCTGGGCGACAGCTCTATGTACTAGTCGGCCGCGAGACATCCTTGCAGTCAATGAGACAAGAAAGTGGAGTGTGTGAGTGAAACCGCTCGTGGTGGTGGTGGACAATAAACAATCAATTGACCGTCATGACGAGCTTCCGTTGCCATTGAAGCCGAACTCAGCACGGCGTCGACACGTCCCATTCCGTGATTCGCGTTGACAAGCAGCACCAGTCTGCTGTCGTGATCTGTCGAACGCTGAACATTTCGAGGTCACGGCGCAACTCGCGGTCTGAAATTTTATGCGTGGTCGTCGCCGCCCCCGGGCGAGACAATTGCATCCGTCCGTGATCATGGGGGACGGATCATCTCAGCCATCTCTGCGTTGACCTTCCTCCTCCACGCCAAAGGAGGAGCGTTCACTTCGACAGGCTTGATCGCGTTTGCCATTCGGAATTTCGTGACCAGGCATCGTCCGGGCAAAGGAGTGAGCCAATTCCGACGTTGTGGTCCACACCACAGTCACACGTGGTGTGGATCACACCAGGTTACGCAGGGTTACACGATTCAATCAATAGTTGCAAACTATCAAATCTATTATTGATTTCATACGAATTGCAAATATCGATATTAAGTCAATTATAAGTTTTGTAACCGCAATTCTGGAATTCAATTCTGCAGTTTTGTTACCGATTCGGCAGTTCTATTAGGTACCGATTCCGCAGTTTTGCTTCCGATTCAGTTTCAAAAGAATCGATTCATTGGGTCCCCCAATCTGAGTCTGCCGGGCTCAGGCCGTGACGAGACGTCTGAGGAGTATTATCAGACGTCCTTCCTCCTTCCGCGGCACGTTGAAGCCGTTCCACCTGCCGTCTCGAGGGCGATGTCGGCGGGCCACGGACGTGGCTCGCAAGCATCCACTGATGACCGCTTGAGGATGCACAGCTGACTGACTTCCCGGCGCTGCAGCTGTTTCCCGTCGGTGTTCGTTCATCCACTCGGTCGACAGTGCACGCACCACGCACCGCGGATTCCTATTCGCGGTATTTGTCAGGAGCGCTCCAGTGTGGACACAGGGAGGCGTTGGGCAACATAGGGCCGGTGGACGTGGATGCGATGCCTGTCGGAGTGAGAGGCGTGCACGTGTTTTGCTCTGGCAGTGCGGATTGGGATCGCCGACACGAGAAGATGCACTCGACGCAACCAACTAGTCAAAATGCGATCAAGCCTCTCGATGCAGGCAGGCAGCCATCGTGCAGACAACGATGTCGCGTTGAAAGACTTCACATCTGCGAAGACACCGCGCAATGCTCCATGGCGGCGTTCATGTCGGGCGGCATGACGCCGTCCTTGCCCAACCATTGGACCGGCACCTCAAATCACATGGCGGTCGTGCACAGTGATCGCAGCAGACCCTGCGCATGGTACGCCGTAAGCAGCTCGATTGCAATGACCGTCTCGACAGGATCGACAATCGCGGGCACCTTGCGGGCGTGGACTCTTCTTTACAAACGTCAAGATGTGGGTCTGAGCAGGTCACATTGAAGCTACATGACGCTGACCGCCAGTGGCGAAGATGGTGCTGCTGCTGGTGCGAGGAGGACAAGAGGAAGGAGCGTCATCCGCGAAGGTGGATGCACCATCGGTGCTCTTCAAGGGAGAGAGACAAGCTGCAGCGCTGGGTCGCAAGGATTCTGAATGCTGCGGGTGGCTGGACAGAATCCACCGCTCTCCTGTTGAGTGGCACAGCAACCCCTTGATGCTCATGCGGGACGACGCGGTCTCGTTGGCGTGCACCACCGCCTTTTTCGGGGGTGACGCGTGTGTCTGCTCGCACAGTACGCTACCACACTCACTGCTGCTTCTGTTGGGCTTGGCGTTGCCGGCGTGTGTCGGTGACGGCGACAAGTACAACATGTCGTCCAGGGAGCCGTCGCTGCGCATCGAGGAGTGCGCAGGGGTCGGCTTTTGGTGCGGCTCGGTCGAACGCTTCTCTTTGTCGCATGGGGGACTGTTATTTGCGACGATCTCAACCGAGCAATGTTGATCGGCGAATCCTTCGTCTGCGGCCGCGACTTGTCGAACAAGATCAGTGAACCTTGCAGCCTGGCGCTGCTCGGGACGCGCGAGATTTGCTGCAGCTGCACTTCGACTTCAATTCCAGCCAATCCGAGCCCGCCTTATCATCTCCAGAGCAATCCAGAGCTGTTTATAAACCGGTACCTATACCGGTTGTCCATGGCCCGCACAGTGTGGCGCACACCACATCGCCAAAGCTGATACCTTGCAGGAAAAACTTCTGGATTCATTCGAAAACTTATATGTAGTCTCCAGAGAAATCCAGAACTGTTCTCGAATACAGGGTATCGATACCGGTAGAACCGGCTAAAAACGATACTGGAACGGAAGCTCGTGCACCCCAGCGACTCATATTCGACCGCCGCCACAGGGACCGCCGCGCTCAGTAGCCCGCGCATGCGCACGACCCTGGACAACACCATGCTGGTGTCACGTGCCCTTGAAGAGGGAAAATACGATGTCGGGCGGATGAATGATTGACTGCCAATCCAAACGTCGGGCAACAGTGATCATACTCAGTCCAAGTGTAAAATTCCGTTGTGTATTTGCTCAAACCGGTATTTTTGATGTGGTGCACACCAGCAGCTCCTGGATCGTTTACCGTTTTTTTTCTGGCGCATTGAACCCCGAGTCATTTGCCCAAAAGAGAGCAGAGTGATGGTGTATTTGATAAGGATGTTGTATGTGGCGGATCGTTGTCACGAATAGAAACGAATAGAAACGAATAGAAACGAATTCAGAAACATATTGAAATGTCGGTTTCCTCTCTTGACGCGACCTTCGCGACACTTGCTGAGCCTCAAGAGTACCGGTTTACTAGTTCATACCGGTATGATTTAGACGCCACGGTCACCAGTGGTGACCACCGCCAGCGGCTCATATCGACCGCGTCTCGCGTTGCGCGCCGCCCGCCCAACGCCCCCGATCCCGCTTTCGCTCGCTCCTCCCTGCTCGCCATGTTCGCGCTGACTCGCCTGGCGCGCGCGGCCGTGGTGGCGGCGCCCGCGCTGCGCCTGACGTCGGCCCCTGCTCGCGCTGCAGCGGTGGCCGGGGCCTCGCGCGCCATCTCGTACGTGGCGCCGCCGCCCGTGGCCAAAGACGCGAGCTTCCGCTTCGGACTCAAGCTGGGGGACCTGCAGGAGGCCGCCGAGGGCGACGAGGAGGCGCTGGCGCAGTTCAAGGCCGTGCTGAGCCTGGAGAACGCGTCGCAGCACGAGCTGAACAAGGCGCAGGTGGCCAAGGCCATCGAGACGTTCCAGCGCTTCCCGGGCGACACGGGCTCGAGCGAGGTGCAGATCGCCGTGCTCACGCAGAAGATCCTGCGGCTGACGGAGCACGCCCGCGGCCACAAGAAGGACCACCACTCGCGACGAGGACTCATCGCCATGGTGCAGAAGCGGCGGAAGCTGCTCAAGTTCCTGCGCCGCGAGGACCTGCACAAGTACCGCGCCGTCGTCGCCGCGCTCGGCCTGCGCTTCTCGTAGGCTCGTAGGCACACGCGTTTGTGCAGTCGCTGTCGCAGTCGCTCTCACAGTGGGAGCGGTGGGAGCGGATAGCACCGCTGTCGCTGGACGCCGAGGCAGCGATGGCGCGCTAGAAGCCCGAGATTGATAGCCGCTGGGTAACGAGACGAAGAAAACGTAGAAACAGAACAGGTGAACCACACGCGCGAGTTTCTCGATTGACCGACCGGTCCTCGTGTCGTCCGCAGGCGAATGGACAAGCAACTACTCGTCGTCGACGGAGGCGCCGTCGCCATCGTCGAACGCCTCGCCGCAGTCCTCAGCGTCCGCTTGCGCCTCGCTCTCGGCCAGCAGCGACAGCATGTCGACGCACTCGGCGAACGACACGCGCGTCGCCGCGGTGGCTCCGATCTCCGTCAGGAAGTCCTCGACGTGCATCTCGGGGACGTGCAGCTGGATCGACGCCAGCAGTCGAGGCAGCGCCGCGCACGACACGAGTTCGCCCCGCGTCGCGCCGCCTCCATCCTCTTGCTGCTCCTCCGCGAGGATGACTGAGAACTCGCGCTGGATCAACCGCAAGGTCGCGTCGTCAAAGATGACGCCTTCGACCGGGGAGGAGTCCGCGTTGCCGGCTCTGTGGTTCGCTTCGGGGGCGTCTACAGGCTCGACGTAGAGCTCGTCGTCGACGGCGTCCACGACGGCGGTCGCATTGCGCAGCGCCATCTCGCGGACGCGCTCCTGTCGGATATTCGCGACCATCTCACTCACCACTTGGTCTGGCCGCGCGAGCCCCAACTGCCGTATCAACACAGTCAGTCGCGGAAGGGGAGAGCGGAGAGCGGGTCGAGGCGTCAGGACATGCAATGCGGTGTACCTCCGGCAGCTGGAACTTGTAGTGACTTGCCACCGACTTGGTCCCTTCGTCGGCCGCCTCCTCTTCCTCATCGTCCGAGCCTTCGCCGTCGGGCAGATCGCGGTACGTCCCGCACTTTGGCGACCCGCCGACCCACTCGCCCTCGTACACCTTGCGCGTGGCCTTGTAGAAGAAGCGGCCGGGCCCTTCCTTCTTGTCGTGAAGCCAATACCCGTCGTACCGGTCACCATTCGCTAGAGATCGCACCCGCAAGCCTCCAGAGTTAGACAGAGACGACACCAATCAAGCTCCTCGCGCCGATATCCTACCGAGCACGAGCGTTCCTCGCCCAGAGCGCTCATTGCCGAGCCATTCACCCTGGTAGACGCCTTGGTGGTCGCCCTCGGTGCTGTCCGGCGCGTACTCCATCCGACCAGTGCCCTCGCGATTGTTGTTGACCCAGAAGCCCTCGTAGCGAGCGCCGTTGGGGTAGAAGAGCGTCCCGACGCCGCAGCGCTTGTCGCTGGCCCACTCGCCTGCGTACTGCTTTCGCAGCTTGCCGCTGCCATTGGACCCTTCGACGACCCAGTACACGCCGCGTCCGTGCCGCATGCCGTCGCGCCACTCGCCCTCGTACTTGCTACCGTTCGCGTATACGAGCGCGCCGAAGCCGTGCTTCTTGCCGTCCTTCCAGTCGCCCGTGTACTTGCCAACGACCTTGTACTCGACCGCACGCGCAGTCACGCCCATGTTTCCAGCTTCCGTGTAGCTGATCGACCCCGACGGCAGCCCCTTGCGGCTCGAGCCTGCCGCCTTGGGCTGGACCCAGTAGACAGAGTGCCGCGGACCGTTCCTGGCCGCAAGCTGCTCGCGCAGTCGACTCGCTGACGCCGGCGCGCGCCTGGTGCTCATGGTGACGCCTTGAATGGAGCAAAGGAGCAAGGCAACGCGGACGACACGAGGTGAGAAGGAAGGAGTTTCGGGATGAAAATAGCTCACCAACACAGCAACAAGGCGGCTAAACGCATTCGCTATCTCATTGCTGGGCTGCAGCTCTCGGTGACGTGTCTCCTTGTCCGACTGCTACGTTTGGAGATCTCGAAACGCAGCCGAGATCCGTGACCTGTCATCACTTGGCGCCGTCGCGCGTGAGCAGCGAGCCGTACAGATGCGGTCGGCGGTCGCGCACGAGCCCCCAGCTCGCTCGTCGCACGAGGAACTTCTCCAGGTCGAAGCTCTCGACCAGCACGCCCTCCGACTCGCGGTCCGCGATCTTGAGCTGCAACGCCCCGTCGATCCCAGTCAGATACGGAGGAGCACAACACGCACATCCGCATTGTGAAGTCAACATGACGCACCATTTCGCCCGTCTGGCCAGTGATGAAGGACGAGCCGACGAACGTGACGTGCACACCGTCGATCAGCTCGGTGCCGACGCGGTTGGAGCAGATGACGGGCACCATGTTCGCCGCCGAGTGGCCCTGCATCACGCGCTGCCACTGGTCGCGCGCGTCGTAGTTGAGGTCGTACGGGTTACTGCCCATGGCGCTCGGGTACAGCAGCAGCTCGGCGCCATGCACCACGAGCGCGCGCGCCACCTCCGGGTACCACTGGTCCGAGCCGATGGCCACGCCGATCCGCCCGTAGCGCTGGTGGTTGATCGCGTTCCGTCAGTCACTGCCGAGTCCTAGATCCCAAGGATGAGCAGCGCGCGCTTACCGTCTGCCAGACCTTGAACGAGTCGTCGGACGGCGTGAAGTAGTACTTCTCGTTGTACCCGAGCCGATCTGCCGGGCCCAACACACGCACTGCCAGTCAGTCTCCGTGGCCAGTGCAAGCGTATCAAGCGTGGAGGGCCAGCGCACCGCCAATGTGCATCTTGCGCACGACGCCGAGCACGGAGCCGTCGGCGTCGATGACGGCGCACGAGTTGTAGAACGAGTTGCCGACGCGCTCGAAGAAGGAGATGGGGATGACGACGCGCAGCTCCTTGGCGAGCAGCGCCATGCCCTGCACGAGCGCCGACTCCTCGAGCGTCGTGGCCAGCTGGAAGTTGCCGGCGTTGAGCTCGATGGGGAAGAAGGAGAACTGGAACAGCTCCTGCAGCAGGATGATCTGCGCGCCGCGCGAGCTCGCGATGCGCACCAGCGACTCAGCCTTCTTGATGTTCTCCTCCGGGTTGCCGCAGCTCATCTGCGTCGCCGCGACCGTCATCAGCTGCGAAGCGCAGTCCAGCCAGTAAACACGACGCGTCAGTCTATCGACCGCTCGGAAAGAGATGGAGGTGGAGAGGAGAACCCACACGCTCGACGGGAGCCACAGGCGCCTTGAAGCTCGCGGACGGCGCGCCGGGAGCCGGCGCGTTCGAGGAAGAGCCCAGCGAGGAGGCCGAGCCCGGTCCGCGAGGCAGGGACGGGTGCATGCTTGCCGTCGGTCGGTCGCTGGTGGCGTTGCGGAGTGGGGCGGGGCAGCCGGCGGTTCCCGCGCTTCCCTCCTCGAGGCTTCTTTCCCGCTGTTGGCCACTTCGAGAAGGAGCTGAAGGAGGTTGGCCAGAGGCTCCACAAGTCGCTACATCGTCTATTCTCTCTGAGTTTGTGGAGATCTTCCGAACATATTATTATTTGACAGAGGTGTAGTAGCATCGGAATAGACGCTACATTCTGTATTCAGTTGTAACAATAAGTGATACCACATGCGTTGATAGAGGACTTCTATCTGATCGCCGACGCACGTGAGTCACGCGTGATTTGCCACTCTGGCGTGAGGGGGGAGGGGCGTCCGACACGATGGGAAGGCCAAGGGATTTGGTTGCGGCGCGTGTCGACACGGACGGTGCTGCCTGTGGATGCAACGGCGGCACTCCCAGCCATTCACTCGCGGAGCTCAGAGGAGGAATGGACGCTATGGTGGCCATTGGCTTGCATCCGAGTCTTCTTCTCGCTAGGATGGCTGGAGGCGCCGTGTCTGGCAGGAGGATCCCGATCAGCAGACGACGCCGAGGTACTTGGCCAGCGGGTACTTGTGCTGCAGCTGCGGCCACTGGACGACGAACTCGTCGGCCAGGTAGTACAGGATCCTGCCCGTGAGCGATAGGTGCTGCACGCGCGCGAAGCTCTCGCAGAAGACGATCTTGGAGTCCGAGTGGATGCCCAGCACGCGGAACAGCAGCACGGCCGCGCAGATCGGGATGCACGTGCCTGCAGCCGCCAGCAACAGACGAAGCCAGGTTCGTAAGGCCGTGGCGCTCACAACGGTCTAGCAATGAGCGAGCAGCGCGACGCATGGACTCTATTCGTACCTGGGCCATTGCACAGCACCAGCTGCGGCCGGTGGCGATACACCTCCGACAAGCACACACGGAAGGACCGCAGCGTCGTCCAGACGCTCGACGACCACGACTGGCCCACCTGAATGCATCGAACCAGCCGAACTATGCGTCAGGCGACGCCCTCGCGGCGATCGAGGCGACGTGTAGACGCACCTCTCGACTGCGCGGAATGACCACGAACGAGTCCGCCGCGGACGGCTTCCAGTCCAGACGCGTCTTGTCCGCGCTCGTCTTGTCCGTCTCCGCGACCACGAACGTGATGGGCGTGTACACGTCGCGCTTGAGGCGCTTCATGAGCTTCAGCAGCTCGGTCGTGTGTCCGCCCGACCCGAGCACCGCCATGACGCGCACCGTCGCGCTGCTGCTCCTGCTCCTCACGGCATACGCGCTCCCAGCCCCGCTCTTGACGCGCGCAGGGACGATCACGGCCCAGATCCGCACCGCCAGCAGCAGCGAGAGGATGCAGAGCGCCGCCACGCACCACGGCGCGAGGTGTACGACCGACGCCAGCGAGAGGAGCTCCATCGACGCACTTCTGACTCGACGAATGAGCTGCTCCCGCGGCAGGGAACCTTGGATATCCAAGGTTACACTGGGTTACGGCTCGTTTGTGATTGGGTTCCTCTTTGGGTTACGTAGTACCCAAACAGTAACCCAATGGTGGGCCGCGGGTGTGAGCCGCCACCACGCTGCTGTTGGATCCAGCAATGATGGAAAGTCGATACATTACCGGTTGAACCTCCACGTCTGCGAGCAACATCGAAGACGAACGTATGGCACAAATTGCGGGAAAATAGTATCACGACAGCGCGAATCGTGGCACAACGACGGTCGTACCGTGAGCTTGTACGGGTACGAGGCCATTTCCATGTGGGTTTCGTATGCGAGAGGGCTTCGTGCCACGCCCTTGTGCCACACGCTTGCTACGTTGCCCTTATTCTATATGTTGTGTTCCGAGCAACGTATAAACA
>JAADYH010000101.1:0-39305 GCA_023338125.1 Phytopythium aichiense
ATGTTCGGCATCTTCTTCGCCAACCGCGGCATACAGTACAATTACCTGTACGAAGAGCGAACGGCAGGCAAAGGCTCCGACGAGGTGATCTCTATGATCAACCACTTCGTCGAGACGGTGCTACGGGGCGAGTACGCGCGCCTTGTGGTCTATGCCGACAACTGTTCCGGTCAAAACAAAAACAACTACGTGCTGAAGTACCTGCTCGCGCTGAGCCACAAGGGAGCTTTCGAGGAGGTCGCCTTCAAGTTCTTCGTGAAGGGACACACGAAAAGCGCGGTCGACAGGGGATTCGGTCATGTCCGCAAGCGCTTCGCCCGGGAGGACGTCTACACCATGGAGCAGCTTGTCGCAGTCGTCAATTCCGCTGCCACTTCTTCAGCGACTGTGGTGATCTCGGCGGACATGACCACGTTCAAGTCGTTCAAGACCGTGCTGACTGACATGTACTCAGACGTGTCCTCCATCCGCAAGTACCAAGTGTTCATCATGAAGGAGAGCAAGCCTGGGATCGTTGCCTGCAGCGAAGGGCCAGACGACGAGCCGGTCGAGAGCGATCTTCGCCGGCGCTATGATGGGATCTTCACGGATGCTGACAAAGTCGAGGTGATGTTCCAGATGCACCTTGAGAAGCTGCATCCGCCAAAGATCAACGCAGAGAAGGTGCTCACGATGTTCACGAAGGTGCGTCCGTTCGTCCCGCCAGAGTCCCATGGAGACTCTCTCTATGCTGCGCCGACGGACGAGCAAGAAGACGCGGCGAAGACGGCGAAGAAGTCGCGGACTGGAAAACGGAAGGCCGCCAAGAGCACCGCCTGCGAGAGCAAGACCGCCAGCGATGGCGACGGTGGAGGCCAAAGAGAGGCGATGGCGGTAGGTTCGTCTAGTGCTGACGCGCAGAAAGTCGGGCCGAGCACAGTGGGGAAGCGCCGGAGCGCTGCTGCTGGCAAGAAGTCAGCTCCGGCGAAGAAGACAGCACGGAAGGACCAGTAAACTTTAGGGTAAATCGAAAAGACTCTTATGTCCAATGCGCTGAGCTAATCGAAATGACCCAAAAAGTCTATCAGTGAAACGAAATGACACTATCTATTCCATATAAATTATTGTTTTGATAATGTCAAACAAAATAGCTGATCTTTTAACCCAATTTTGCGTGTGGATGGAGCCCAAATTTGATGCAATCGACACCGCCATTCGAATCCACGCACAAAACTTACCAAAGTAAACCAACCCCCCCAAAAAAAGGAAATTTTGTTTTTTTCGAGGCAACTTTTTAAATCGGCCATAATTTGGCGAGAAATTTGAATCCGAGAGCAACCAGCACACCAATTTGAAAAGGAGATCGCCGGCTTTGCAACAGTGTGCTCAGACCCGAATTCGTACTTAGGTTCGTTCGGGTCTTTTCGTTTCACGCCGTCTCATATAGATGGCTTAGAAGCAGACCTCACCATCGAGAGCCAGCAAGCAACCACCATGGGCAAGACCTCCAAGGACAAGCGAGTGCGTCGCCTGCGCTCCCGCTGCCACTGCCGCTATGGATTTCCTGCTCTCTGACGTACTTCCACGCGGCTTCTGCTACTGTTGCACCTGCCGACAGGATATTTACTACCGCAAGGCCAAGGAGCAGGGCTACCGCGCGCGGTCGGCGTTCAAGCTGCTGCAGCTCGACGACACCTTCCGGCTGCTCCCAGGCGCGTCCCAGTCGCTCTCTGTGCTCCCACCAGTCGTACGCTAACTCCAGCGTGGGGATGTTCTCTGCAGGGTCGACGCGCGTGGTGGACTTGTGCGCCGCGCCCGGTGGCTGGAGCCAGGTGATCGCGGAGCGGCTCGGACAGGAGGCCGGACGCGAGGAGGACAAGGCCATCGTGGCGGTGGACCTGATGGAGATGGCGCCGCTGGCCGGCGTCGTGCAGCTTCAGGGCGACATCACGCACCAGCAGACGGCCGACGCCATCATTGCGCGCTTCCACGGCCGGCGCGCGCACGTCGTAGTCAGTGACGGCGCGCCGGACGTGCTGGGCCTGCACGACCTGGACGAGTACCTGCAGGCGCAGCTGGTGCTGGCCGGACTCAACATCAGCCTCCACGTGCTCGAGGAGGGTGGCGCATTCGTCGCCAAGATCTTCCGCGGCAAGGAGGTGTCGCTGCTGTTCGCGCAGCTGCGCCGGTTCTTCGCGCGGGTGACCTGCGCCAAGCCCAAGGCCAGCCGCAACTCGAGCTTCGAGTCGTTCGTCGTGTGCCAGGGCTTCCACCTGCCGGACGGATACGAGCCGAGCATGGAACGCAACCTGCTCGACATGCTCTACCTGGACGATCTAGAGCAGGAGGACGACGACGAAGACGCCTTGAGCTTCAACAGCAACGTCTCGGCCGACCGTGGCGTATGCGCTGACGTGCTGTTCCAGGGATCGGGCGACGTCTTCGGCCTCGATGCGGACCAGTCGTATCCGTTGGAGGAGGGCGGCGCAGCGAGCAACAGCAACGCGGCCTACGTGCACCAGGAGCCGCTGCAGAAGCCCATCAACCCACCGTACGCGAACGCTCTCAAGAAGAAGGGAAAGCAGCACTGACGCGGGCAGGGCAGCAGGTGAAACAAGTTGCGTTCGTCTATAGACTTGAGAGCTGCGCTGCTGGTCACGCCGTCTCGGCGTCGGTCTCCTGCTCTCCCGCCTGCTTCTTCCGCCGCTTCTTGGAGTTCTCCGCCGCCACTGCAGGCATCAACAAGCAGCGAAATGTGAGCAAGACGCCGCATCTTCGCCTGCACTGACCGGACTTGCAGACCTCGCGGGTTGTCGCTCTCGTAGAAGCGCTTGAGCAGCGCGACGGCCTCGTCCTTCATGACACCCGTGACGCACGGGAATCCCACGTGGTGCTCGCTTGCCGGCAGCATGCTGGTTGCCACCATCAGCCACGCCATCAGCTCCCAACCAATGACCCTCGTGCCTGATCCGACGCACCTCTTCTCGTGCAGGTTGAGCACCGACCCGCAGCCACCAAAGCGGTCGTTGTGGCAGCCGAAGACGACGCGCTGGATCCGCACGTTGTCCAGCGCCGCCGCGCACATGATGCAGGGCTCGCAGGTCACGTACAGCGTCGTCTGGGCGAGCACGCGCGCGGCCTCCTCGCGTCCGTACGCGGCCGCGATCTCCTCTATCGCGACGATCTCGGCGTGCTTGGTGGCCTGGTCGCACCAGACGCAGCACATCCATCAGCCGGGTGACAGGCTAGCCGTCTCCATCCTCCTCCAACAGCGTCGCCTTGCGTTGAACAGCTCGTTGGTCCGGTTGCCGGCGCGCGCGATCACCTCGCCGCCGTGCACGAACACGCAGCCCACGGGCACCTCGCCGCGCGCGAGTGCCCTCTCGCCCTGCGCAGCCGCATGCACCATGTCTAGTGCATATAAACCAAATGCCAGCGGTGGAGACGGACGCGCACCTCGCGCAGGGCCTCGCGCATGAACTGCTCCTCCATCTCGCCACTCATGGCCATGACGGCGGGTTTGAGGTTGGCGTCCGTTCGGTTATCCCGAAGGGTACAATGTATCCCCAAAGCGTAGCGAGGGGTACAGTACCCAAGCAGGTTACGCTGGACGTTGGCCGTCGAATCACTCAACACGAGCTCGAGCATGGCGCTCCTCCCGTTCGCTCGGCGCGTGGCCACTGCGCGCCGGCCGGTGGCAGCGCTGGGCCGCCGCTGGATCAACTACGGCCATGACATGCACAAGGTGCGCTTCTGCGTGCCTTAGTCTCTGTATACGTGTTATGTGGCGCATAGGAGCCGTGCACAAGCTGACCAATTGGGTGCCATTCCCCGAGCAGGAGATGATGTCCGGGACGGCCAAGGTGTCGGTGACCGAGTACGACGAGGGCGGCTTCGTCATCAACAACGTGGTGCGTGACTATATGTACGCGGCTGTGTGGCGATGGCTAGTTACGTTACCGCCGGCTTACGCTGCTGGTCGTCACAGAACATGCGCGGCGGCGTCGCGCTCTTCTCGGAGATCGCCATGGTACGCCGCGACCGCGCGACCGCTCGCCAGTAACGCTGCTGACCGCGTGCTGCTCGTCCATCCCTCAGCTGTGGAAGCCGCGGCGGTTCGAGGACATCTCGCGCGAGCACCTCGAGGTGTTCACGATCGCCAATCCACCGATCGGTACGAGCACTGGCTGACCGTCACGTCAGAGGTCAGAGCAGACGCGGGTGCTCACCAGTTCATGTGTGCAGAGATCCTCGTGCTCGGCTGCGGCGCCAAGATCCGCCACGACCTGCCGCTGGAGACCAAGGAGTTCCTCAAGGTCAACGGCATCGTCGTCGAGTACGTCGACACGATCAACGCGTGCGCCACGTTCAACATCCTGAACGCCGAGGACCGCCGGGTGGCCGCCGCTATCCTCCCGCACGACCCGGAGGCGACGCTGGTGTCCAACTGAGAGGCGGACACGAGGAGAAGAGAGCTCGACCGCTGCATTCCCTCAATCAAACCGGCTGCAAACCACTCCGAACGATCGAGCACAAGCAAATCGAATTCACCTCTCTGACTCGTATTCGGCCTCATGATCGGATCGGCTGGTCGCACGAGGGACAGGCAAAGCGGCGACCGTTCCGCTCGAACTTGTCCACGCAGGCAGCGTGTACCACCGTCTCGCAGCGTCCACCGCAGCATTTTCGCCCCTGCAGCACCTCGTACGTGCAGATCGGGCACTTCTTGACCTCCAGGTCCCGGAGGAACGCGATGAGCTCGAGGAACGCGCGCGGGCCGAGCGTCAGGCTCGGGCTGGGCAGCTGGACGGCGCTCGGCGCCAGCCACCGCTCGGCCGTGAGGCGCCGCATCAGCTCGCTCACCTCGCCGATCGTGGTCTTGTCGCGCAGGTTGTACAGCTCCGACTCCTCTAGCGCACCTTCCTCTCTGGTGGCAGGCACACAGACTCGTCAGATGGAGGACGACATCAAACGGCAGCTGATGGCTAGCGCGTACGACTCGACGATCTCCTCCATGGCCTTGCGGAGGAACACGATCTCCCACGGCTTGTAGCTGCTGCTGAACGCCGTCAGCGCGTCGTGGCTCTGTCATACACGTAGCAGTGCCATGCCACCCGTCAGCTGCCTGCCAGCCATGCAAATGGGGCAACCAGGCGACGCCGCACCGTGTTGACGACGGCCATGTACATCTTGCCGTCGTCGTACATGCCGCGGCGGATGTCCAGCGCGAACGGGCGGACGCTGTCGGCGATCGCCGCCACCATCTCGTCCACCGCCGCGTCGCCTACATCTGCGCATCCGTCACATCCGCCGCTCCAGGTCAGCGCATCCACGACAGCACCCAGCCGCCAGCCGCGCTCGCACCTTCACCCGTGAGCTTGCGCACGAGCTTGCGCACCTGCTGCTCCTCCATCGCGCCCGCCGCCTGCCACAACCACACCGCCGGTCACTCAGCCCTCGCATCCTCCACATCGTGTTCCTTCCGCGCACTCCATTGCGCTCGCACCATGACGCGCTGCAGCAGCATGCGGTTCGTCTCGCTCCGCGACATCATGGCCATCTCGCTCCTCCAGTATCGGCCTGCTTCGTTGTTGTCGATTTTTTTTCGCGGGAAACCCACCCAGCCAAGTTGCGCGGGAAAACAAATGTTGCTTGAGTCTCCACTAACGTTTCTCCAGTGACTCTAACGTTGCCTTGATCACTCTAATGTTGCTAGAAAGAATGATTGCGCCGCATCCACCACCACATGTCGTTGAGCAGCTCAGTGTCAAAGCCGCCGCCCTGAAAGCCCCACGATGCTGCGTCTCTCGCTGTCCCGCGCCGCGCTGGCGCCTCGTGCGCTCGCCCCGCGCGCTTTATCGACCGTGTCGCCCATCGTTGGGGCCGGTACCGGTGATGCCGGCGACAGCGTGGTGCGCGTGGCGGCGGGCGCCATGGACCTGATCCCGGAGGACGTGGTGCGCGCGCTGGACAAGCACATCGTGGGCCAGCAGGAGGCCAAGAAGGCCGTGGCCGTGGCGCTGCGCAACCGCTGGCGGCGGCGGCAGCTGCGCGACGACTCGCTGCGCGCTGAGATCGCGCCCATGAACATCCTCATGAGCGGCCCCACGGGCACTGGCAAGACGGAGATCGCGCGGCGGCTCGCGCGGCTGGCCGACTCGCCCTTCCTCAAGGTCGAGGCCACCAAGTACACGGAGGTGGGCATCTACGGCACCAACACCGAGTCCATGGTCAAGGACCTGGTGGACGTGGCCGTCGACATGGAGCGTGACCGCGCCGAGAAGAAGCATGCGGCCGCTGCGCACGCCCGAGCCGTCGACCGCCTCGTCGAGCTGCTGGCCGGCGAGCACGCGCCGGACGCGGCCACGCGCGCCAAGCTGCGTGAGCAGATCGCGAGCGGCGCGGCCGACAGCCGCCAGGTTCAGGTGCAACTCAAGCCGCTGCGCAAGAAGGCGCGCGCGGGCCGGTCTGGCGCGTCGGACATGATGATGGACATGCCGCCGGAGCTGGAGAACATGATGAGCCAACTGCAGGGCATGATGGCGTCGCGGTTCGCCGGCGCCGGAGACAAGGCCGGCGGCAGCAAGTGGCAGCGCATGTCGGTCAAGGAAGCGCTGCCGCGGCTCGAGGCCGAGGAGGCCGAGCACTTCATCGACGACGACGAGATTGTCAAGCAGGCTATCGAGAACGTGCAGCACAACGGCATCATCTTCCTGGACGAGATCGACAAGCTGGCGACGGACGAGCACGGCGGCGGCGGCGGCAACTACCGCAAGGGCGAAGGCGTGCAGAAGGAGCTGCTGGCGCTCACTGAGGGCTGTGCCGTCAGCACGCGCTACGGGCTCGTGTACACGGACCACATCCTGTTCATCGCCAGCGGTGCCTTCCACCGCTGCAACCCGTCGGACCTCATGCCGGAGCTGCAGGGCCGCCTGCCGATCCGCGTGGCGCTCGAGCCGCTCGGCACGCCCGAGTTCGTGCGCATCCTCAAGGAGACGGAGCACAACCTGCTGCGCCAGACGCAGGCGCTCATGGCCACCGAGGGCGTCGAGCTGTTGTTCACGGACGAGGCGATCGAGGAGATGGCGGCCATCTCGGCCCAGGTCAACTCGCAGACGGACGACATCGGCGCGCGCCGCCTGGCCACCATCGTGTCCAAGATCACGGAGGAGGTGTCGTTCCACGCCCCCAAGATGCGCGGCATCAAGTTCGAGGTTGACAAGGCCTACGTGCGCCAGAGGCTCGCCAATGTGCTCGAGAAGACCGACCTGACCAAGTACATTCTGTAATACACCACCGTCGGTCGGTCCGACAGAGTCCTCTTGTCTTACACCACGTGTGCGCCGCTCTTGCTCACTCGCTGTTCATATTGGCACAAGGCGAGGCGGTGAGCCACGCTCACTCGCTCACTTGGGACGCTACCGACGTCGCGGCTTCTTGCCGTTGGCTCCTCCGCTGGCGCTCGACACAGCGGCCTTGTCGCCTGGAGGCGCCTTGCGCTTGATCTTCTTGCCGTTGCCGCCCTGGTTGCCCTTCCCTCCTCCCTTCTTGCCCGCTTCGCCTGCGCCGCTGCCTCCTCCACTCTGTCCAGAGCTCGCCGCGCTCTTCCCGCCAGTCTCGTGTGCCGGAGCCGCGCCACTGCCCTTGCGCGGCTGCTTGGAGTCGTCACCGGCGTGGGGTTTCCCGTGGCTCGTGGCCGTGTCGTCAACGTCGCCCATCTTGCGAGGCAGTAGCGGTCCCTGAGGCGCGGAGCAGCTCGCGTGCAGCTCGTCCCAGTTCATCCAGCACACGAACGGCTGCCCGACCTTGCGCGGGTCCATGCCGCCCAGCAGCGGCCGCTTCTTGAGGCACTGGACACACTGCACCCACTTGCGCTCGCCGTCGTCCTCGCGCACGTCCGGGAACTTGTACGTGTGGATGGACTTCTCCATGCGCTTGACGCGCTGCAGGAAGTCCAGCGCGAACCGGCGGCGGCGGTACTCGATCAGGTCCGACTCCTTCATCAGCACCGTCACCTTTTCTTCCGGGGCCGAGCATTTCTAGACCAACACGAGCGTGTTAGCGCGGTCATTCGCGAAGAACGAACGACGGCTGACCGGCAACTCAATGGCCGACGTACGTTGAAGCGCTTGTCCCACCGGTTCATCTTGCAGTACCAGACGGCCGGCAAATCCGACACATTCACGTGATCTGCAGGGCCATCCATGACGTTAACGCAACGCACCGAGCAGCACAACGATCAAGGCATGGTGCCCACGTACTCGGGAGTCGGCGCCACTTCTGGCACTTGTCGCACTGCACCCAGTCGTCCTGCTTGGTCGCCTTGACGAGTTTCTCGCCCTCGGCCTCCTTCAGCTTCTGCAGCGATGCGCTGCGCGTCTCGACCGTCAACTCTGGGATTTCAGGCGACGACATCGCGTCCTCCGCGCTGCTCGTCGTCGACGCGGGAGGGGTTGAGGGAGTGACAGCGCTGGTGCTCGACTCCTCCTGCTTCATCGGGTTGTGCGCGCTCTTGTCGGCCTCTGCTGCGGGCGACTTGGACTTCTCCTTCTCGAGCTGCTTGGCTCGCTCCTCCTCCGAGATGATCTCGACCTCGATGCCGTAGTAGCCCAAGATCTCGTCGTCGTCGTCCGTCGGCGCGAGACTTGGCCACAGACTGTCAATGTACGCAAGCCGCTCGTCCAGCGTCAGCGGCACGGCGCGGTCCGTCGTCAGCGGGACGGTCTCCTCGTCCCCCACGGGCACGCGCGTGTACTTGGGCAGCGGTTGGCGTCGCTCTCGCGCGTGAAGCAGCGGTGGCGGTGGTGGCTCGTTCCTCGCCCTGTTGACACTAAGAACCAGCACATACTGTTAGAGCACCAAGAAGCGGAGGGTGTTGTGGAGTTCTCTGACGCACCGAGCGTTTCCCACGTCCGCACTGAGGGCCGGGAAGCCGCTGCGACCGAGAGACTCGACGCCGAATTGGTCAAGAGGGTCCGTGCCCGCGTCCAGCGAGGCGAAGTACTCGTCCAGCAGCCGCCGCTTGAGCCGGAAGACCTCGGCGTTGCGGCTCGGGTTGCTGAAGCCGCCGTTGTGCCGGTGCGTGGTGGTGGAGACGACGGTCGTGGTGGTGCCGCGAGGAGACGTGACGAGCTTCTCCTCGGGCGGCGGCGGCGGCACCGCACGGTACGTGATCTCGCAGCGCGGGTAGTAGCGCAGCAGGCGGTGCATCTTGTTGTTCTTGGGCTTCATGATGGTCAGGTCCTTGAGCTCCACCCCGCGCGGCTCCTCCGGCCGCAGCAGGTACACGTCCACGCGCTCCGTCTGGAAACGGGGCTCCTCTGTGTGGACCGCGGCCGGCGCACGGGCGAGGCGAGCAAAGGAAGAGGGAGAGAAGCAAGGCATGTGAGCACCGAGGCGTCGTCGATATATCAGCGCGTTTCTCGGCCGTTCCTGCGCCTTTGACGATAGGACCGGCACGCTTGACACGCCCGTGAACAAGAGAGGAAGGCCCACGCACCTGCATCGTCCTGCAGCACGGCCTGCGGCGGGAAAGCGTCGACCTGCATGGCGATCGGCCGGGACCGGAGGCGAGGCACTCGCTTCTCCTTGACGGCGCTGGCACGTTCGTTGATTGCCGAGCACAAGGGGGTACCGTTGCGGTTACCTTGTGTACCCCTATGTGTACTCTCACCATTCGAATACAAGGTCGTTTGAACTGTAATCTCCCTGAATACAAGACCCTCGTATCCACTCATCCGCGGATCAGATTGACAAGCATTTCCGCATCGGACGCCTCGAGATCACAGCTGCGTGTTCTGCTGCTGCTTGTGGCCGCTCTCGGCTGCTTCTGCTTCTCCGGGCCACTTCGTTTGCGTCGTCGCGATGGATTCGAGTCTGGAGCACGCCGTGTTCGTATACGGCACGCTCAAGCGCGGGTTATACAACTACCGGCGGTTCCTGGCGCCGGCGGAGGCGCAGGGCAAGGCCGCGTTTGTCGGGGCCGCGCGGACGGTGGCGGCCGACTTCCACCTGGTGGTGGACCCCGAGTACTATGTGCCGTGCATGTACCACGCGCCAGGAGGTGACGGCGGGTACCAAGTCCCGGGCGAGCTCTTCCGCGTGGACAGCGACACGCTCGCGGCGCTCGACCTGCTCGAGGGCGTCGAGCACGGCTGGTACACGCGCGAGACGCTGCAGATCGAGCTGCTGGACGGGCTGCATAAGGGCTCCACGGCCTCGTGCTTCGGATACGCGATGCCCCTGCGCGACGAGCTGCTCGCATTCCCGCGCATCCGCGAGTATTCGGGCGACCACAAGGCGCTGCGGCTGCCCGCGGGCGTCTCCATCCCATGACTTCCCCCATCAAGTGTCCAACCTGCTCGAGTCCTCGGAATCAATTGGCGCTTCAGGATTGGCTTGAAGCGAACCTATCAGATCCGTGACGCGCTCTGCGTCGACGAATACAGTCTGAGTCGTATCTGATTCTGATTGCATCTCGCCGAAGAGCTCTCGCCTCCATTTCACACAGTCGGCATCAGAGGAAGAAGGAGGGAGACGGAGACGGCGGAGATGGCGCTGGACACGTTCGTGTTCGTGTACGGCACGCTCAAGACGGGCTACCACAACTACAACGTGTACCTGAAGCCGTCGATCGACCTGGGCAAAGCGGCCTTCGTGGGCGCCGCGCGCACCTCGAGCGCCGACTTGGTCATGGTGCTCAAGAAGGACCGCTTCGTGCCGTGCCTCTTCCGCGCACCGGCGGGCGTCGAGGGCTACGCCGTTCCCGGAGAGGTCTATCGCGTCGACGCGGACGCGCTCGAGGCGCTCGACCTGCTCGAGGGCGTGGACGAGCGCTACTACGTGCGCGAGGACATTGACGTGACGCTCGAGAGCGGCGAGCAGATCGTCGCGGGCGCCTACCTCATGCCCATCCGCGACGACCTGCTGGAGCTCGCGCGCATCGACAACTACACGGACGCGCACCACGACGGGTACAAGTCGCGCACGCGCACGCCCAAGCTCAAGATCCTCAAGTGCATCTACGGCCAGGAAAAGGCCGACGCCGTCCAGGCGCTGCTGGACCAGGGCGTCGCCTTCGAGGACGCCTGGCAGCAGGTCGTCGGCTGAGTAGGTAGATTGAAGCGCGCCGGTAGAGCTCTCATTGAGGGGCGACGCCGAGCGACCTGCAATCTGCCGTTCAATTCAATTCTACAGCGCCATTGACTTCTTTACTACACGATCGCCACGACGACGGTCACGTCGTCCACGCTGCCCTTGCGGCGCGCGGCCTCGACAATCGCGCGCACGGCGTTCTCGGCCGCGCTATTGGCTCCTTTCCTCCGCTTAGCGCGGGGTGCGCCGAGCGCTTCGAGCGCCACGGCCATGACCTTGTCGTTGGGTAGGACGCCCCAGACGCCGTCCGTCGCGAGGATGAGCAGGCTGCGACCGACAGCGAGCGCGCGGCGTCGGATCTCAGGCGTGGCAATCACCCAGTTCTTCATCTCGGGCTCCTTCATATCGATGTCGCCGATGCTGCGCGAGGGCTCCAGCAGCCCGGCCACGCGTCCGTAGCGGACGTACCCGCCGTTCTCGCAGATCCGTATCTTCTCCACGCGGTTGGATGCGCAGTGGTCCGTCGACAGCGCCATGACGCGCGCACCGAGCGCTCCGCGAGCCGCCTGCTGCTCGACCGCTTCGCGCAGGATGACGCGGCAGTCACCCAGGTTCAGCACGATCTTGCGCGCCGACTGGGTTTCCAGCGCGTCAAAGTAGAGGATCACGGCGAGCACGCACACGCCGCTGAAGTCGGATCTCCGCCGCGCAAGTGTGCAGAACTCGTCGTCCAGGTCGTGCATCATGCGCACGAGCGCATGGTCGTTCTCCGGCTCGTCGGGGAACCCGCCTTTGGCGTTGTAGATGGTCTCCAGTCGCTCGAACAGGCGCTGCACGACGAACTTGCCGGCCAGCTCGCCCCCGTGGCCGTCCATGACGGACAGGAGGTGGAAGTGCTCATTGCTACGCAGCAGCAGCCGGTCCTCGTTGTCGTGGTCCTGTGAGCCCACGACCGAGGCGTAGCCCACGTCCAGCAGCCTCACGCGGTTCTTGGTCATGTTCTGCTGCCCGATGCGCGGCGGTTTGCCACCGCTGTCGACGCGCTGGTTGCCGCGGTCCTCCGTGTCCGTGTCGTCGTCCACGTCGCTCGCTTCTTCTTCTTCCTCCTCCTCCTCCTTCTTTGTCCTCGCCGCCGCTGTTCGGCCGCTCACGCGCTTCGTCGCCGACAGGTCGCCCCGCTCCTCCTCCTCCTGCTGCTGCTCGCCGTCGTCGCGCGGGACGCTGCGGCTGCGCATGTTTCTGATCGCGAGCGTCTTGCCGGACGCTTCCCGGTGCGAGGTCGAGCGCGCGCCGGTGGTCGCGGGGCCACTCCCAGAACGTGAAGCGGCGCTGCTGCTGCTATATGCTGTAGCGCCGGTAGGGGCCGACACTGGCGCGTCGCGGCCCGCGTGGCCCCAGGAGAAGAGCTTGGTGGTCTGCCGCTGCAGCCGCCGGCCCAGCGAGAGCTTCCTGGACGCTGCCTGCGCTTCCGTCATGACCGCGGACCTCGGGGTTACGCTCCAAGTGTCGACGAAGACACTGAAGAGCAGACAAACGGTCGGGAGCTGGAACTTTGGGAACTGAGACGGCAGCGGGCTCCCGTACCCCGGCGGGTTACGCCATGAGTCAGAGCAGATGGTTTCACAGATACCATACTGAAAGCAAGTGCGGAGCGTCCGGAACCGCGTGGGGGACACGGCTATGTACCCCGCCCCACACATTCGGGAAAACAGACGGCAAACGCATTTTGCTCCACGCGAAAGCGCGATGATTCGAGTCCCAGTCAAACAAAGTTGTGACGAGCCCTTACGACAGAATGCTCTAACAAACAAATAATTATCATTCTGTTTGGAATGGACGCACTCAATGCTCCATCGAGCGGGCACTCGGCATGGTGGCCTTGGTGCTGATGCACTTGCCAAAGTGGGAGGCAGCTTCAGTCTCCAGCGACCAGCTTGAAGCCTCAACACGTTCTGCTAGCGCCACTGACGTCCGGAGGGGGGATCGATCCCCACGTCCTGGCTCAGCACACGCGTAGCGGCTTTGGCGTCACGCGAGCAGGGCCGGTGGCGACCGTCGAGACTGTATCCTGCAGGTATCCTGTGCACGCGAGCTCACTGTCCAACGATGCCTCCAGCATGCAGTCAATGTACCAGCACGCTGCCAATACAAAGTACTAGGACGCTCCCTCAGGGTCGGCAAAGGCGAGAGCGACCAAGCGGTAGAAGCGAGCAACCCGCTCGAAACGCAGCGACCAACCAACCACGCGTCGCAACTCCACTGGGCTCCGATTGCTCTTCTCTCAACGCACGGGCGATCCGGAAGCGGCCGGGAGACGAACCGCCACCGTCGCGCCTCTCGAGGCATCGCTGTCTATCTAGTGATGCGGTACGAGCGCACCTTCTCCAGTAGCTCCTTGGGCTCGCCCTGCGCAAAGTGCTGGCGCACGGGCTCCAGGATCCTGTTGGACGCGCCACCAAACACAACAAAGTACCGGTCAGTATGAGCATAGCACTGCCATCAGCACATCGGGGTGCCACGTACTCGTTCAGGTACTTGGCGAGGGTCGTCTTGAGGTCCTCGCCCTTGATCTCCTTCGCGACGAAGGCCGCCTCCAGCTCCTCGTACGTGGCGAACGTCTTCTCCTGGCCGTCCGCCAACTTGGTGGCCACACCTGTCGCGGCGTAGCGCGCAAAGATGATGTGCTTCATGTAGTCCAGCACGGGGTTGGCCTCGACTTCGCCCTCCGGGCAGAACGCCTTGGCCAGCTTGCGGTTCACGTCCTCGGCCGCGTCCTCCATGAAGATGGCCGACTCGGGGTCCGACTTGGACATCTTGGCCTGGCCCTCCTTGAGCCCCATGAGCATGTGGTGGCTCATGATCACGGGCTTGAACTTCATCTTGATCAGGTCGCAGTAGTCACGCGCAAGCATGTTGATCTTGCGCTGGTCCATGCCGAGCTGGCAAATGTCCGCCTTGAGGCAGAAAATGTCGGCGCACTGCATTAGCGGGTAGAGGATCTGCGCCGCCGGCATGCCAGCCTTCTCCTGCCGACCCATGATCGTGCAGCACTTGACTGTACGCGCGATCGTCGTGCGGCGCGCGATGTCCATGACGCGCAGCCAGTACGTGTCACCGTTGGCGATGATGTTGTGCGACGCCCAGAGGAACTGCACGTTCGTCATGTCCATGCCCGCCGACTTCCAGATCTCGACGAAGTACTTCCCGACCGTCTGGATCTTGCCCAGGTCGCCGCCCATCTTGCTGTTGAGCATGGCGAACCAGTCCGCCACCCAGAAGCGGAACACCGCGCCGGCCGATGTCAGCTTGTTAACGTTCACCGTGCGAAGCACGCCCTGCGCAATGTGCATGCGGCCAGAAGGCTCAAACCCGTCGTAGCACACCGGGTGGTCCTTCTTCTCAAGCAGCGCGCGAAGCTCGCTGTCCTGGATGCACTCTTCGCCGACCGAGCGGCTCACGGCGTAGCGCTCGTCCAGCGACAGCACGGACGGCTTCCACTCGCGGTCCTCCGTCTCCGGGAAGCCGGGGACCGCAAGCGTCACGAGCTTGTCGCCATCGGGCTGAGCCGACACCTTGAGCTTCTTGATGTTGGTCCACAGCTTCTTGAGGTCGCCACCGGCAAAATGCTGGCGCACAGGCTCCAGCAAGCTGCATCACACAGCAAGAACACGTGTGAGATCGAGCGCGATGAACCTCGTACGAATCAAACCTGTCAGGACGTACGCGTTGATGTACTTGCCCAGGCACGGCTTGAGGTCGGCCGGGTGCACCTGCTGGCTCGCGAACGCGGCCTCCAGCTCGGCGTAGGTGGCGAACGACAGGTTGCCGCCGTTCTTCTCGCTGCGCTCGAGCGTCACGCCGTCCGGGTGCAGCGGGAAGACGACGTACTTCATGTAGCCGAGGATCGGGTTGCCCTCGACCTCGCCGGGCACGCAGAAGGCCTTCTTGATCTTGGTGTTGACCTCCGCGGCCGAGTCGTCCACGTAGATGGCCGAGTCGGCGTCGGTCGTGCTCATCTTGAGCTGGTCCTGCTTCAGGCCGAGCAGCACCGGGTGCGACAGGAAGACGGGCTTGTGCGGCAGCTCCTTCTTGGTGATGTACTCGCGCACGAGCTCGTTGCCCGGCTCCTGGTCGGCGCCAAGCTGTACGATGTCGGCCTGCAGCAGGAAGCTGTCGGCGACCTGCATGAGCGGGTACATGACGCGGTTCGTGTTGCCAGTGGGATCGTCGACCTTGCGGCCCATGATGGGCGCGCACTGCTGCACGCGCTCGACCGTGAACGCGCCGGCGACGTCGAGCACGCGCGACCAGTACTCGCCCGAGTGGCGCGCTGTCTCGGTCGAGGCGAGCAGGACCTCGAAGCCGGGCTCCGTGTCGGCGTCCAACCCGAGCGCCTTCCACACCTCGACCATGTAGGCGCTGACGTTCTGGATCTTCTTGAGGTCGCCGCCGAACTTGTTGTTGAGCATGGCGTGCAGGTCGGCCACGAGGAAGCGCACGTGGCAGCCGGCGTCCAGCAGCCGCCGCGCGTTCAGCACGCGCAGCAGCCCGCCGGCGAGAGTCACGCGGCCCGACGGCTCGAAACCGTCGTAGGCCACGGGCGCCTTGTCGCCGTCTGCCAGCAGCTCGCGCAGGCGCGCGGTGGCCTCGGCGGGCAGCGTCTCCACGCCGGCGATGGCCGCGAGCTTGGCCAGCTTCTCGTCGGCCGACAGCGTCGCGGAGCCCGCCGAGGGGCGTGGGCGAGCGTCCAGCGACAGCGCGGAGAAGCCCTTGAGCGCCGCGGGGGCGGGCGGCGGCGTCGACATGGCGGGGAGGCGGGGAGGGCGGCGGAGGAGGCGACTCTGCGGCCTTGGGGTGGATGGAAATGTGCGCCTGGCTTGGCGGACTGGTGATTGGGAGGGGGCCAATGCATTGGCCGATGCATTGATGATCGCGGGAGACGCGAAAATTGATGGGATTATTAGCTATAATATAATATCATATTTTCAAATAATAAATAAGTAAAAATGTCCACCAATATTTATCATATATAATCATTTATCAAGACTTTTCAGAAAATAAAGGATGATTTGTGGGAAATTTGACTGTACGACATCTTTGAGCATTTTACATATATAGCTGTAATATATGCGAGAGTAGGAGAAATGTTTGATAAAACTACAGTAGTAAACGAAAAAAATGGAGAAATATACATATTTGACTGTTGGCGACCCGCCGGAGGAAAACGCGTGTGGGCTCGGCGCGCCGATGATGGGACGCCGGCGCGGCGTGGTCAACCCAACTCAATGGAGGCGTCTGTCCGTCGCAATCCGTTCGTCGCAATCTGGGTGAACACAG
The DNA here is from genome assembly GCA_023338125.1 of Phytopythium aichiense. NCBI lineage: Eukaryota > Oomycota > Peronosporomycetes > Pythiales > Pythiaceae > Phytopythium > Phytopythium aichiense. The sequence continues at coordinate 16,411 of JAADYH010000101.1, forward strand.
GCTGATCTTCACTTTGGAGCGTCGCGCTCGAGAATGATGCTCTTGCTCAAGATGGCTTCACTCGCAACGCGTTGATGCAACCTGTCAACGGGAAAGCGACTGTTCCAAGTCAGTCCGAGCATCTGATTACGGCGCGCTCGAACATCCTTCATCGGAGCAAGAACTCCCGATATTGCGACACCGCCAGTCAATGCATCGACGACGCGTGAGCTTCTCGATCGAGTCGCTGTGCGACGGTCGGCAGCCGCCTTGAGGGGTGTTCCATCCCGCCGTCGGCGAATCATCGAGACGGGTTTTTGCTCTGTTCTCGTGACAATCCGACAGATCTCATGCCTGGAACAGGCCGCCGAGTGACTTGGCTGGACTATGAGATGGCTGTGGGCTGATGATGGCGCTCCCCGGCTTTGCAAGGGCCAAAGGTTCACGGCAGCTGCGACTTGAGACCGCGAGCAACGATTTAGCGTCGCGATGCTAAACGAATTGACATCAAATCTGGTTCACAACATGATGACGGCGTTCCGAATTAGCCCTAAAGATGACAATTTGACGAAGGAGTTACGGAGCCATCCCACAACCCTTTTCGGGGACCATCCATCATCTAGCGGCCCAGCACGAGTCACTTTGATTGTGAATTTCTGGCTCCCATATACCGGTTTCAGTCTATTTTCAGCTCGTTGGCTCGCGCTCGTGCTGGTCAAACAGCGCTTTAGTCCGTTACGCGCGACGAGCATGTGAAATTGCGCCTCAGTCTCCGATGGCCACCGCCCCACACCCGCTCGCGCTCATTTCCCGACCGGCCGAGCCTCCCCCAATCCATCAACCAGAGCCGCCCGAGTATCCTCGACATGTGTGTGTGCTCGCTGTCGCTGCCGTCGCTGCTGCCGTCGCTGCTGCCGTCGTGGGCCGTGTCGGCGCTCGACTCGCGGCTGCGCAAGCTGCCGGCGCGCCGGCCGTCGACGGCTGTGCCGCCGCGCGCGCGGAGGTACCCGCTGCGCAACCGGCACCCGAAGCGCTCGTGGCAGGACGGGCTCATCTTCTCCAACCTCGTGTACGTGATGGCGTCGCTCCTGTCGTTCGCGTGCGGCCAGTACGTGTGCGGCGCGCTGCAGATGGGGGCGGCCGTGGCGTCCACCATGTTCCACCGGTCCAAGGAGACCAAGTTCCTGCTCGTGGACGCGGTCATCAGCGGCACGCTCGGCGTCATCTTCGTCTTCTTCGCGCACCACACGCTCTCAAACGAGTGGTACGGCATCCTGGCCGTCAAGGTTGTGCAGGGCCTGCTCTGCACCTTCACGTGGCTCTACTGCGGGCTGCCCGGCGGCCACCGCTACGAGAAGTGGCACCGCCGCTGGCACTACGTCTCGGGCGTCACCACCATCTCCACCTCGCTGCTGCTCGCCATGTACCTGCCGCACTTCGACCTCATCATGCACGAGCTCGTGCAGGACTACCTGGCAGTCACCACCTGGCTCATGTGAGCCGCCGGCGCGCCGGAGGACGACGGCGAGGACCAGGGACACGCGCCACCATAGAGAGCAGAACCAGTCACACACCACCACCAATACATGTATGATACCACCAGACCAGGATGCACGCATCCATTGATCGGCCATGGACGCCCCTTGACGAATTGAGTGGTAACCCTGCGCGGTCGTCATCCATCAACGCAACGCCAAGCTCACGTCGGGTTCGGCCCACTGTGGATCCGCCCACGTGACCATCAAAGCTTCAGCCTCCGCCGCGTTGCCCGATCCTTCGCGGCGCCTTCCTCCGCCTCCGCCTCGACTGTCGAGCACGAGGATGGTGACACCATCATGGTCAACTGGAGGGAAGGAGAGGAGCGCGCTGTCGCCATGCAACCAGGCAAAGATCCATCGAGCTGAGATCGCCGATCTCATCTCAGCCTCATTTTTTTTCCAATTGTGCGCGGTCTGAGCTTTTCCGCACCCAAGCCAGTGCCGACCTACACTTTTTGTCAATAGTGCCCTCTCCCTCGCGTCCTTCAAATTCGTCGGTCCAAATCACCCGTCCTTATCACGAGGTCATATTTCATGAAAGGTTTGTAATGACCCATGAATAGCAAAGAGAGTGTCGTTATCTCCAGGACTAGTCTGTACCCCTCACCGATCTTCTATCTCCTCGCGACGTTGTTCTCGCACACTTGCCTCCTCCTCCTCCTCCTCCCATCGCGGCGGCAGGCAGCGCGTCGGCCCGCCGCCTCCGCCCGCCGCCTCCGCCGCCCGCACTCCCCTCCCGGCCGCGCGTGCCCCACGAGCGCCTCGCCCCGCCCGTCCGCTCCGTTTCCCGCCTATTCTCGCTCCCTCGCGCGTCCGTTGCCGTCTATTTCCGCCGCGCAAAGGCAGCAGTTTCCGACCGCATCGACCGACCGCATCGACCGACCGCATCGCACCGACCGCATCGCACCGCCCAACCGCCGGCGCCACATCAAGACGCGCGCCGCCGAGCCATGAGCAAGCTGAACGCCTTCCTGGCGGCTGTGCCGGCCAACAGCGGCGGGCTGCCGTCCCCGCTGGCCAAGAGCATTGCCTTCCCCGAGCTGGCGCTGGCGCCGGCGTCCCCCTCCCGCGCGCTGCCGCAGCCGTCGACGCCGCAGCCGCCGCAGCGCCGCGCGCGCCGCAAGAAGCCGCTGCCGGGTGCGGCGCTGGCCTCCAACCAGGAGGAGCTGACGCCCGAGGCCGGCGCCGGCGCGGCCGTGACGCCCATGAAGCCCCGGCCGCAGCATCCGCCGCCCGCGCGCACGACGAGCAGCGGCGAGCCGGTGGACGCCAGCGGGTCGGAGGCCGGGCCCATGCGGCGCCTCAGCGCGCAGGGCTCGCACCACCGCCGCGTGTCCACGGACACGACCATGTTCAGCCGCTACCTGCGGCAGCACGCGCAGCGCGAGGTGACGCCCGAGACGGTCGAGTTCTTCGGCGCGGTGCCCGTCGTCACGGCCACGCGCGACGCCGGCGACCCGCTCCGGGCCGACAACAACGACGACGAGCGGCAGGAGCGTCTCGTGCTCGACCCGGGCGACGTCCTGGCCGCGCTGCAAGCCGGCGAGGGCGACGCGCCGCGCCTGAGCGTCGCCAACGCGCTCGAGGTCGTGCGCCGCGCCACCAACGCCATGGCGCTCGAGCCCAACGTGCTGGCGCTACGATCGCCCACGACGCTCGTGGGCGATCTGCACGGCCAGTTCCAGGACCTGCTGGAGATCTTCCGCGTGCACGGGCTGCCGTCGCCGACGAACCCGTTCCTGTTCCTGGGCGACTACGTGGACCGCGGCGTCGCGTCCTGCGAGATCCTGCTGCTGCTGCTCGCGTTCAAGGCCGCGCTGCCCGACAGCGTGCACCTGCTGCGCGGCAACCACGAGTGCCGCAGCCTCTCGACCTTCTACGGCTTCCGCGCCGAGTGCCTGCGCAAGTACGGCCGCCTCGTGTACAACCGGGTCGTCAAGTGCTTCGAGAGCATGCCGCTCGCCGCGCGGCTCGAGACCCGCCACGGCAGCTTCCTCGCCGTGCACGGAGGGCTCTCGCCCGAGATCGCGCGCGTCGAGGACATCAACGCGGCGGTCAACCGCTTCATGGAGCCCGAGCCGACCGGCGCGCTGTGCGACCTGCTCTGGTCCGACCCGGCGAAGGACGGCACCGACCAGAGCGAGGAGTGGGCGCCCAACAGCGTGCGCGGCTGCTCCTTCACCTTCAACGAGCGCGCGTGCCGCGAGTTCCTCAAGCGGAACGACCTGCTCGCCATCATCCGTGCCCACGAGGTGCGTTCGCTCGCTCGCTGGTGATCAGACAGACTTGCCGCGCTGGATTGGGACAACGTGCTCACCGTTTGGTTCTTGACCACTGCAGCTGGAGGAGGAGGGATTCCGCGAGCACTTTGGCCACACGCCGGCGAGCGACCAAGGCGACGGCGACCGCGAGGAAGCGGAGGGCCTGCCGCTGGACCTGCCGCCCGTCATCACCGTCTTCTCGGCACCCGAGTACTGCAACACGAACCACAACATGGTAGGTGCCAGCATCGGAGGCCGAAGATTGAGACGAACAAAGCATCTGACAGTGTCCGTGACAGGGGGCGACGCTGCGCGTGGCGTGGGAAGCGCACGGCTCGGACGCCAAGAGCAAGCTGCTCGAGTACCGCCAGCACACGCGCAGCTGCGTGGCCGAGCGAGAGTTCCACGGCCCGAGCGAGGACGCGGCGATGCACGAGTTCCTGGCGCAGCACCTGCCGTTCCTGCCGGTCGACTTCTACGACCTCGTGCGGCTCTGTCGCCAGTTGCGGCTCGCGCTGCAGCAGTCGAGTCACTCGCTCTCGCTCGTGTCGTCGCTGTGTGCACGGGAGGATGAGGCTTCCGCCGCGGAGCGTGAAGACCGGCGCTCGGAGCGCCCGAGCACGTGCAGCATGGCGGCAGGCGACGAGCTGGAAGTGACGATCGGCGCGAGCATCAAGGTCGAAGGCACCACGCGGTCGGCGACGGTCGCCCAGGCGACGGTACCGGCTGCCGCCGCGCCGGCGCCGATCAAATCGAGGATGATGAAGGCGATGAAGCGGAAGAGCAAGACCAGCAGCGAGCACTCGGACGCGTACTCGGAGCACGGGGAGCGACCTCCGTCGTCGTGGAAGTTCTGTCCCGGCGTGCTCCGCGTGTACGAGCGCTGGTTCGGGCCCCGGTCGAGGGAGTCGCAGGACGGCAAGGCGACGTGGTTCGCCGCGTACGGGCGGCGGATCCTGAAGCGCTCGGTGTCGACGGGCCAGACGAAGAACCAGGGCGAGGCGCGCCTCAGTATCAACAACAACTCGAACGATGGCAGCGCGTCCATCGTACCGCCGGCGCCCGCAACGGCGCCTCCCGCCGCGAGGCTGACGCGGCGCAAGAGCCTGAACGACTGGACGCTGTCGCAGAGCGGGTCGATGACGCAGGTGGCGGCGCTCACGACGACGCTGCAGGGCCGCTTGCCGATGGACAACGAGCGGGCAGGCGCGCCGGTGAACCCGGCGAACCTGTTCTCGGAGCCGCAGTGGCAGGCGCTCAAGCTGCTCTTCACGCTGCTGGACGTCAACGACAACGGCGTACTCATGGAGGAGAGCTTCGTGGTCTTGCTGGCCGAGCAGGACGCCGGTGCGTGCTGGGCTGTCGTTGGGTTGGCGGACTGTGAGAACGGAGGACTAACGTGTGTGGCGCGGTTTCTGACAGACGCGTACGCGACGGAGGAGGAGCTGGGCATCCTGCTCGAGGTCATGGACTACAACGGCGACGGACTCATCACGGAGCACGACTTCTTGCTCTTTGCCTACCGCGCGTACCTGCGGTGGAAGCGCGCGGCGGCATGACTCGGTCAGTAATTAGACTCGGATATAGACTTCTCACTCGTCTCCACTCGTGTGTTGTCTGCCCTCGGCTCGGCGCCGCGCCTAGCGCTTGGCAGCCATGGTCACGTTGAAGCTCCGGGTGCCGACGGTGCCCGCGATGGCGTAGGCGCCCGGCCCGACCTCGGGCGGCACGGTCGGCTTGACGCGGAACCGCTGCTCGGTGCCCAGCGTCGGCCTGGTGCCCATGGCGCGCGTGCTCCCGCCGACGGCCATGCCCAGGACGGAGGCCGCGCTCTCGTAGGCGCCGGGGCCAGGCGCGTCGGCGGACTCCCGCGCGTCAAACACGGCGCGCTCGACCGTCGTGAGGAACGGGGCGGCCGGCGGAGCGCCTGAAGGCGACGGGGGAGACTCGGAGTCGCCGCTTTCGCCGCGGCGAGGCGGCGACGTGGCCATCTTGCGCCTCGGCGGCGCGGTCGACCGGCCCGCGAGCGCGTCGGGCGATGCCAACAGGTCGTAGGCGCCGACGCCGGGCGTGGTGCAGTCGCCCACGCGGTGCACGTGCGGGTTGCTGGTGCCCGAGGCGAAGCGCGAGGAGCCCGACTTGAAGACGGCGGAAGCCGCGCCGACGACGCTCATGTCGCCAGTCGGGGCCGACGCTGAGCTCGAGCCGCGGCCGTGTTCGTAGGCGCCCGGCCCAGGGTTCGGTGCGTTTTGCTTGGGGCCGCCAGTTGCCGGGTCGAGCGCGGCCCACACGTCGCGTGGCGCAGTCGAGCCGAAGACGCCGAGCCGGCCGACCGCCAGCCGTGCGCGCACCGAGTGGTCGAGCGAGCGCGGCGTCTCGCTGCGGTAAGCGCCCGGCCCGAGCCCCGCTCCGACCACTTCGTTCTGCAGGTCGCGGCGTGGTGGTGCCAGGCACGCGCGCTCGCTGGCGCTCGAGAAGCCCACGCCGTCGACCTCTCGGCGCTTCCCGGACGGGCAGGACGACCGCCGCGGCGCGCCGAGGCTGAGCCCGAGCGCGGCGCCAGCGTCTGCACCGTGGTACATGCCTGGGCCGGGCGTCGTGAGGAAGGTCGGTGCGAACACGATGGGGCCGTCCTGCTGCGCCGCCAGCTCCACGCGCGCCGTGGTGGACCCGAAAGCCTCCACCTTGGTGCCCTGCGAGCGCCGGCGCCGCGCGTCGGCTCGAGGCCGCGCGCGCGCCTCCTTGGCCTGCACCTCGAGCTCCCGCTCGGCGTCAAAGTGCGTCACGGGCTTGGGCGCCGGCAGCAGCGGCACCTTGGACGCGAACACGGCACTGGGCCGCGACTCCTTGTGGTGCCGGCGGTGGCGGCGCGGCTGCGAGCGCGTGGCCTCCGCCTCCTTCTGCTCGGACGCGGTCTCCTCGCTCTCGGCGTCCGTCCCGTGCGGGTCGTAGGCTCCGGGGCCGGGGACCTCGCGCCTCGGCGTCAGGTTGTCGGCCCAGACCTCGCGCTCGACCGTCGAGCGCAGCGACGGCGCGGCGTTGCGCTTGGCGTCGTAGAAGTCGCGAGGGTGCGCGCTGTAGGCCGCTGGGCCCACCGTGTCGGCGCCGATGCCCGAGTAGATGGCGGCTGGAGGCGCCTGGCGCCGGAGCGCGCCGTCCTCCCCGCGCACGTAGCCGTAGCTCTGGTCCTTCTTGGGGATCGCGGGCACCGCCGACGTGACCGCTTTGCCCGCCGCGTTGTCCGCCAGCAAGGTCGAGAGCGTGGCGGATGTCGACGCCACGGCGGTCGGCGGCTCGTGTGTGTGCTGGTTGCTGCTGCTCGAGGACACGTCGTAGCTGCCGGGGCCTGGGTTGTCCTGGATAGACGATGGGCGGAAGATGGTCGAGCCTGGCGCGCTCGGCGCGAACCGCGAGATCTGCCAAGGACGCGAGCCATGTCAGTGGAGTCCGCATGTCGAGTGTCTGTCAAGTATCGAGGACTCGCCTTGGTGGCAAACACGTTGGACGGCGCGGCGGAGGCCAAGGTATTGGAAGGCAACGACGAGTAAGCGCCGGGCCCTGGTCCATTTCCACAGATTGGTTAGTCTCGCGGACACAGCGAGGTCCCAAGAGCAAGAGCGCTCACCGGGGGTGTAGGCGGACGTGGTGCGGTTCTCGTTCAGGTGGCGCCTCTCGGACGTCGCGAAGCCCGAGAAGAGCGGCCGCGTTGCGGCGCTGCTGTTTGCAAAGCACCCGTCTGTGCCATCGCCAGTGGGTGCGGTGTTCGGGAAACTCGTGAGCGTCTTCTCCGGTGAGTATGCGCCGGGCCCGACAGCCGCAGACGTCGCGTGGTGGCGGCTGCCAGCAGCGGCGAAGGGCGACACGCGCTTCGACCGCGTGGTGATAGTCATGCCGGCCAGGCTCGAGGCTGTCTCTGGGAAGGCCGAGGCACCAAGGCGGCGGCAATTGCGCAGCGCGATCTAAATATACAGACCAGGCAGTGGAGGGAGGCAAACAGCTCAACACGGAAAGCTCACCTGTCTAAAATGATAAAGTGTATCCATATCATCATCTGAAGATGGCTTCATTGTGATTGAACATGGCTACAGTATTCATGATCGAGCAGTGGTCGGTTGTCTCGCGAGGCTAGAGCTCTTTTTGTGTGCGAATCGCTCGGGTCTGCGTCTACTTCTACCAGACGTCGTTCAGCTCGAGCAGCGGGGCGACGAGGCGGCGCGCGACGTCGGGGCGGAAGGCCGCGAGCTTGTCTTGCAACGCGCGAATGTCGTCCAGCAGGCGGCGCAGCGAGAGCGTGGCCAACTCGGCGCTGCTGGACGTGTCCACGCCTGACGGAGACAGCGTGAGACTCGACAGCGCGCGGCGCTCGCGAGCGTGCGGGTCCGCGCACTGCACCCGGCCGCGGTCGCGGTCGATGCGGCCGTGGGACCCGAGCACGTACTTGGCCAGCTCGTCCTGCAGTTGGGAGCGCACGCGCGCAAACAGCCGCGCGTGCAGCGCAAGCCACTGTCGTGTAAGTAGTGTGGACTGTTTGAGGGTCGTCAGCCGCCCCAGCAGCGGGATGCGTGCGCCTTCGTGCAGGTCCCAGGCGCTGAGCGGTCGCCCCGCAGTTGGGTGCGCCACGTGCGAGATGGTGAACACGCAGTCCGAGTCGTCGCGCGCGACCTGGAAGTGCCGCGTCGGGATGGAGAAGTAGATGCGCAGCTGCACGCGTCGTCTAGCGCCGCTGCTGCTCGCCGTCTCCGTCCACCACGACTGAAAGCACAGAATCTGGAGCGACTTGATGCTGCCAACAATTGAGTGAGCCATCACAAACGACGGCAATGCCAGGGAAACAGCCACAACACGTACTCCTTCATGACGGACTGACTGTGGACTGCAGCGGCATGCGCAAACACGCGCGGGTCCGCCACCGCAGCAGGAACCAACGCGTCACTCGTATCGAGCTGTTCCTGATCGGAAGGCTCGCCAACCAGCCGCACGAGAGGGTGTTGGTCTTGCCGCGTTCCGGTCGCGAAGTCGAAGTAGTACACGCCCTGGCGTCTATCCTTTTCGACAGCCTGCGCTTCTGTCTCAACTGCTTCGTCGAACTCCACCCACGTCGGGGCCTCACTGCTTTCCCCGTCCGTCTGGCGGCTCGCGGTTCGCAAACGCTCCATCTGTTCGCGGATGTAGCGCTCATCCTCACGCTCCGCCGCCTTGTCTTCACGGTCAAGCGGGTCCGACGGCATTGCTGGTGTCGTGGCCGCCTGCTTCATCAGCAGGATCAAGAACGGCTCGTGGGTAAGATCCACGTCGTAGTGCCGCGCCATCGTGTAGACGTCGTCAGGCGTGAGAGACCCGGGCGGAGTGTGGCTCGGCATGATTCGTCAGTCCTTCCGGACAACCTGGGACTGTGAGTGCCGTGGCCTGTCAAGAACTGTGTCGATGAAGGTGGGGTGAGGCGACCCCGCCTGCTTTGATGCGAGCCACGGTATATTTAGCGCCTTGGACCCTCTCAAGGCGTCAAGCACTGGGCTCTCACCTAATTTGAGTGGTGCTTTCGTTGCTGGCGAAGGTTTGCCAGGAAGCGAGGGCTCCAGATCTCTGCGGCGTTGGCAGTGATCGACCCGAGGTCATACGCATGTCCTCGCCATGATTGACTTGTAGTCCCGTTTGATCTCGCTGGCGCGTCATCATCGGTGATTGCACCACTGCTACAATCGGTGGCGACTGTCACCGCAGCTTTCCGGCTGCGGAGGCTTCTTCTCTTGAAGAACTCGTTCGTGGTCGTATTGGTCGCGACCAATACGCAGTGAAACGCGAGGAAGCACACGACCGCCGTCCCTGTGACGTTCATGGCTCGAATTTAGCATCGTACATTCCATGCAGGCATTGATGGAGGCAGCACGAACCCATGAACAAGCACATGGTGAAGAGGACGCACAGCGCCGCTTCGGCGTGGACCAGATACCGCAGCACAACAGCTCCGTCCCCCTGGACGACAGCTCCCGTCGTCTCGTCGAGGAACTGGTCGTTCAGGAGCGCCGAGTACTCGTCGAAGAGCATCAGGAACAGCACATAGCCGCCGTACACGCACAGCAGCGCGTTGACCTGACAGCGAGCGAGGATTGTCAGACCATCCATCGCGCATCTTAAGGGCGATTGTTGAGCAACGGTACCGCGAGGAACCGGAGGAAGGCGATGTGGTTCCGTTCGCCGATGCACGAGTTCAGCCACCCGCAGTCTGTCATCAAGTCCACTTGCATTCCGTCAGTGGTGTGTTCCCAGAGCAGCAGATTGCGGTGAGGCGAGCACGGCGTACGGTGATCGAAGCGTGGCACGCAAGCGTTGCAGACAGAGCAGTGCTTGGACCGCGCTAACCTGACATGGACATGGGGTATTGCGGCTTTCAGTCGAGCAATGGCGTGGGACCCCATTTGGGGCACTCACTTGATCGTTCGGCACGTCGGGCACGGCCGCTTCGAGTACAACACGCCGTCGTACGCGTAGTTATCGAACACCGCCAGCGTTTCTGCTTCCGCGCAATCATTGCTACTGTGAGCCAGTGTCTTTCACTTCGGCCGCCGCGCCATGCAAGAGCTACGTGGGAGGAGGACGCCCGGCGCTGTCGTGGACGCCGATATGAAGGAGAACAGCGCGGCGGCAACCACACCAAAGCTTGCGTATCTGCTAATGTGAAGCCAGAGAAGTAAGACGCACGATGTGAGCGTGTCCACCCGCCTGCTGCGCGCAGAAGCAGCCGAGACGTGCACGTGGAGGCGGCCGACCGAGGCCGTGGGCAGTCGCGGCGCGCCAGAGAAGAGGAAGGCGCTGTAGCCGCCGAGCACGAGCAGCAGGTAGAAGGCCTGCTGCAGCGGGTTGGGCTGGCAGCAGGCGTAGTCCGCGGCCCGCCAGAGCAGCGCGCGCGTCGCCGCCACGGAGGTCATCATGGCGAAGCTCATCGCTCGGTCCCAAAGATACTTTTTGAAGTGGAGCTCGTTACGACACATTCGTTTGAGGCGTATATTACGCTTGAATCAAACGTTGGATTGCTTGCGCGGCCGACAAGACGGCCATGCGAGGGGTAGGGGAGAATTTGTGGCGCGTGGCGCACACGACTCCTTGAGACCTGCTATAACGCATACTTCTCTCTGTCACTTGATCTAATTCACGTGGTCCAGCATAACAAGAAACCTTCTATAATGAATAATCGGCCAGAAACATCCAGCCGACGCGGCGACTGAAAGCGCACCCAAACCAGGCGTGGGGGCAGCACGCGGCCGCCTCCAAACCGACCACCGCGTGCTCTCTTTCCTCTTGGTTTCACTATACCTTCGCTGCTTCCAGACGCTTCCAGGCCGACGATCACAACACGCACGCGACCGACCTCGGCATCCGCCGCATCCGGCCGCGCACAAGTGCATTCTCGACCGACCGGCGGCGCCCGCGGCTCCTCCCTCGCTCTCTATCACTCGCTCGGCGTGTCCGCGACCTCCTGGCGCGGTGGCGGACGCCATGAGCGGCTCGACGCGCGTGTTCGTGCGGCTGTTCGACGGCGCCAAGCGGCGCGAGACGGACGACGAGGTGGTGGCGCTGCCGCCCGCGCCGCTGGCCTGGCCCGCCGTGATCGCGGCCATGGCGGCCGCTGTCGGGAAGCAGCCCGACGTGGGCCGCGCGCGGCTCTTCCTGCTGCCTGCTGAGGCCGACGGCATCGCCGCCGAGGTGCGTGCGCTGGCGCGTCCGTCGGGTCCGTCGGGTCGTGCAAACTGCTGACGCCGCGTGTGCTTTGATGCGACAGCTGAACGCGCGCGCGCTGCGCTTCGGCGTGCGCGAGAACGACCGGTTCGTGCTGTGCCTGAACGGCGAAGACTACCAGCAGCCCAAGGCCGGGGACGGCTCGAGCCAAGGCTTGGTCAAGGCGGAGACACCGACTGCCACCGCGTCCAGCGGCGCGCCGGGCGGGGCGATCGCTGGCGCGGGGCCTCCCGCAGGATCCATGGGCCTCTCGTCCGGCAAGAAGGGCAACAAGCGCTACCGCAGCATCTCTGGTACGGCGCCATAGCCCCCGCCATGTTGCGGACGCGCCTGTGGAGATCTCACAGTCGCGTTGACTGACTGGAACAGGCAAGATGGCGGCCATCAAGTCGCTGGGGGACAAGGGGCTGATCAGCAACGAGGACCGCGGGCACCTCAAGGACCTGCTGCTCAACAACGACTCGCCGCAGCTGCAGGAGGCGCTCGACACGTACAACAGCACGGGCGACTTCCACGCCGTCAAGGAACTGCTGGTCAAGGAGCTGCAGAACCCGTCGGCCAAGCGCAACGCCGGCGACTGGCTGTCCGAGAGCCTAGTCAACGACATCGCGCTCAGCTTTGTACGTGCCGCTGGCGCTCGGGCGACCGTTTTGGCGATGGAAATGCGGGCTGACGATGCTTCTTCCTCTGTGTGCAGAACACGAGCGACACGCCGACTTCTCAGAACGGGGCGGACGCCGCGAGCTCGGGCTTCGGCGCGTCCGTGATGAGCGGCAACAGCTCGGCGTTGGCCAGCTCGACGGCCTTCTCGTATCAGAGCTCGACGCAAGCCCAGGTCGCCCAAAGCGCCAGCGGCTATCCCCATTCGGCGCCCATGAACATGAACTACACCTCGAACGGACCGACGGCGCCAGCCATGTCCCCGTCATCGGGAGCGCACATCTCGCCTTCGGTCGCGCGACCTCCGATGCTGACAACCCCGCGAGGGTATGTGCCGGCACCATCCCAGCCGACGGTCATGCCGGACCCGTTCAACCACCCGCAACTGTCGCCGACCAACGTCTACGTGACGGGGGCGCCGCAGATCAACATGCCGCTACGCGACCGCAGTGGGTTCATGAAGCGCACGTACGAGGCGTCGCCCGTCAACGGCATGGCCGGGATGATGGTACCGGTCGGCGCGTCTCCGGCCGTGTCCAACATGAGCTACGGCATGCCTCCGCAGCAGCAGCAGTACGGGATGAGCCAGGGGTACTCGGGGATGGCGCCGGGATACGTCAGCGGGAGCATGGGACAGAGCGCGTACTCGCAGCCGATGGGCGCGTCCGGCATGTACAGCATGGGCGGCATGGGCGGCATGGGCGGCATGGGCGGCGGCATGTACAACCCGTACCAGCAGCAGGGCTACCAGACTGTACCGACGGGCTACCCGTACGGAGCGCTCATGCCGAACGGGTCGACTGTCCCCGGGTACGACTTCTACTCGGCTGGCTACGGCTACGGGAAGGCGCAGCTCCGTGTCGACGGCAAGTGGACGACGACGCCGCCAATGCCGTCGTACCCGCCGCCGTGCTCGAAGGAGGAGAAGAAGGAGAAGATCGCCCGGTGGCTCAAGAAGCGCGAGAACCGCAACTGGTCCAACAAGCCGTCGTATCCTGTGCGCCACAGCATCGCCAAGGCGCGCAAGCGCGGCGAGGACGGCCGGTTCATCACCAAGGCGCGGCTGGCTGAGATGGCCAAGGAGGAGGAGGCTGCGGCGGCCGCGGCAGCAGGCGGCGAGCACCTCCAGCCCAGCGGCAGCAACTCGTTGGGCCTGGATCACCAGGGCGTGTCGATGCCGTCGGCCATGCCGCAGCCCACGCCTGTCGTGTAAGATAACTCGCAAGTAGAAGTAGGAGGTTGTGCGTGTAGACAGTAGCAGTCGTCGTCAGGGTAACAGGATTGTATGCACCAAAGGTTTTGAAGCGATGCAATTGGGCTCTCGTCGTTCCTCATGGAGATGCAACCAGTGACAACTCACTCACACGTTGTTGGCGAAGACTCGAGCGATATATTACACAACACCTAGTGACGAATAGATAGACGTTGAGACTGACAATCGGCGAAGACAGGGGCGAGAACAGATCTAGAGGGGCTGCACGGCGCGACTGACGCCGATGGGCACGAAGTTGTCGCTGAGCTTGTCACCGACGCTCGGGTTAAGGATCTCGCTGAGCGTTGCGAACTCGTCCTTGGACGAGCACAGCGTCTGCGGGTCGTCCCAGCTGTAGCGGTTCCAGTTGAGGATCGAGATGGCCCACTGGTCCGACACATCCTTGGAGGACCCGGCAAAGGTGACAGACACCTTGGGGCGCAACTGCTTGGGGCTCGACGCCGCGGCCTGCGACCTGTTCTTGGTCGGCGCCACTGGGGGCCGCGGCTGCGCGTCGACGCGAAACTGGTGTGCGCACACGCTCGTCTTGTCGAAAGGGAGGAGGAAGACGTCGATCTTGGCGCCTGTGAGTGGCACGGCGCCAAGCAGGTCGCCGCCCTTGCGCGAGAAGTACTGCAGAATGCCCTCGTCGAGGATGCAGTACACGATGCGCGCGGCACCGTCGTCCTCGAGCTTTAATAAATAGCCTTCGACGTTGCCTCCGGTCGTCGCCATGATGTGTGAAAGGTGGAAGGTGGACGGCGAGCGAGTTGGGGAATGACAGTGTGGAAGAGCAGCATCGACGGAGGAGACCAAGGCTGACCAGAGCCTGAGGCTCCGGTGGAGACGGAGACGCACAAGTGGAGCAGGGGAGAGCGAGCGCCGCAGTTGCGCCGCGGGCAGGACGAGCGGGAAGAGAAGCGCATGCGCACCAACCGAGCGACGGCCATGAGGCGCCAGCAGCTCGGCTGACACCCTTTCGCGATCAGAACGAGACCTGTGATAATAGGTGGTATGCATAAATTAGTGTTTTAAAAGTACTAATGTTAATTGGGGAGCTCTCGTGACAGACCTGTGGAAATAGATATCACGAGTGGATGGGTACACCAACAGATGCGAGGCACGACACCTTGATGGTCATCGTCCTCGGCTTCGCCCCGCAGCTGTTGCGCCATGTGCTTGCCGCTCGTCTCGTCAATTCATTCGACGCCCGCATCAGTTCCTGTGATTACACTTCGCCATGCTTGGCCCCGTATCGAGCTCTCATCAGCTGTATGGAGGGAGGCAAGGGGTTCACATGCATATCTCTTGGCCTCGGTTCGTCTCTCTCGTTCATCCGTGGCTCAGTTCAACACATGCAACGGGCGATGAAGCTGTTTGCATGACGCTGAATGGTCAGCCCTCGTCTATCAATAGCCGTCTCTCGGCTCTCTTTGATGCCTTCCGGGCCTGAAACGGATGCGACCGTGTGCTTGTGCCATGCGCGCAGCTTGAGACCAAGTCAACACCTCGAGCCTGCCCTCCGCTGACGACATGGCTCCCTCGACGCAGTCTGTCGTCCAGCCGCCTGCCAATGCCCGCGGCAAAGCCGCCGCCTCGGCCGAGGTGCTGGAGGCCATGCAGGCGTACGCGGACGGGCACCAGGTGAACGAGATGCTGCGCCTGCTGCTGACGCGGCTGCTGGAGGAGCAGCCGCTGGACCCGATCGAGTTCCTCGTGCACGCCGTGCGCGACAGCGAGCCGCTGGACGCGCTGGAGAAGCGCTGCGCCGCCCAGCGGTTCGACCTGCGGCGCGAAAAGACCAAGAGGAAGCTCGCGGCGAGCGCCTTCAAGCGGCTGCTGGCGCTCCAGGCGCGCAAGGACGGCAAGGTCGACATGGACACGATGGGCGGCCAGCACCTCGCGCGCGGGTTCCTCATGGAGCAGCTGCGAGCCGACGAGACGCGCGGCCAGCTGCGCGAGCTCTTCCCGCGCCACTACCGAGACCTCGCGCAGTGGTTCCGGAACAACGAGAAGCAGCTCCCGCAGCGCATCGACGCCGACAAGTTCGCCGCCATGTGCCTGCAGGTGCTCGCCACCAAGGCCTCCGCTTCCTGAGCGAGCAGGTAAACAATCAACCAAATCATCATATCGGTTCCAGCAGTTCAATATCATTGCATTTATAGCTGACAATATACTTATTATACCGCATATATCATTTTAAAGAGGGTGTATCCTTCTCAGTTTCTTGGTCATTTCTCGTTCGAGTGAACCGGCAGCGGAGATGCGGCGCGAGTATGTCCAAGCGCCACCCCTGGCGCGGCCGCAGCGGCGGGAGGAGCCCGGCCCGCTCGACTGGCTCGTGCCCTTCATCCCGCCGGTACTGCGCGTGAACCGGGAGACGCGCGCGGCGCTGCGGCGGCAGCTGGAGGCGGCGCTGACTGTCGAGGCGCTCACGGCAGCCGCGCGCTCGGCGGCGGGCACGCTCCGCGCGCACTGGCGGCCGATCGCGCGCTACGCTGTCGCCTCGGTGCTGTGGCTGCGCGCGCTGTACTGGATCAACCAGCATGCGGGCGAGTTCACGGCCGCGTTTGTGATCCTGTCGGGCTTCGCCGCGTTGGGGCTGCACTTGTTGGCGCCAGGAGCAGACGCTGCCGGCGACGGGCTGAGCGCCTACTCGGTGTTCAACCGCGGCGGTCAGCGCATGCTGGGATCTTTGTCAGCCGAGCAGTTCGAGGTACGTTTGAAGGAGAAGCGTTGAGTTGCGTGCTGTTTTAACGACGGTCGTTGGCTGTAGAACGAGATCCGGCACCGCGGACCGCAGCATGAGGCGATGAACGACGACAGGGCCCGCGACCAGCGCTCAGACAGCGAGGAAGAGGAAGTCGACGAGTACGTGGCGGCATGAGAGGACGCGCTGCTCCATCTTACTCACACTGAACGCGGATGCTGGCGGATGAACAGGGAGATGCTGCTGGCGCTGAAGCTGTCGCTGCAGGAGAAGAAGCGCGAGGAGCGGCGGATGCGGCGCACCACGCGCCGGCGTTGAGTGCGCTATCGACTGTATCAGCAGGGCGAGCGAACTGCGTTGGGCCATGACGAAGACTCATTGCGCTTCATACGGCCTTTGGATGCACACTCATCTCACGGCATGTTGACATGTAGTAACAAGGATCCCATGCGCGTTGGCTTAGAAGCCGAACGGGCACTTGCTGATGCGTTGCTTGGGCTTGCCATCCTCGTCGACCTCGACCATCTCCTTGAGCGTCTCCATCGGGATCGGCGGGTGGCCGGGCGGCAGCACGATCTCGCCGGGGGCGGCGTTGCGCTTCCGATTCGAGTACTGCAGCATGGCGTTGAGCAGTCCGACTGTAGGCCAGGCACGCAACGGTCAGCTCGCGGGGGAGACAACAGCCATCACAAGCGGCAGCGCAGGACTCACCGGCCACCATGCTGGCTCCGATCGTCATTAGCGACGAGAACATCGGCAGGTCGTCCAGCGACGCCACGTCGGCACTTGTCGCGACGAGCGTGAGCGAAACCCCCAGCGCGAGCCCCATCGTGGCGATCCCCATGGCAATCACCAGCTGCAATCACAGGCTTCACGTAAGCCTGTAGCGACGTCAAACATCAGTCAAGAGGAAAACGCACCAGCGACGCGTCCTGCAGCAGCATGGTCGTGAGCAGTGCCAGCCGCGAGGGCGACTTGCTCTGTGGCTTGTCGACCGTCTTGGCCGTCGCGGTCGTCATGGTGGCGGTGGTGCTCATGGCGGTCGCCCGGGTCTCTGGCTCAGCCGGGCGGTGGGACCGGTGCTGGTGCGCGTGCTGGAGTCCGTAGCGGTAGGCGGCGGCGGCGGTGAGCGCGGTGCCGGCGAGCGTCAGGGCGGAAATGGCGAGCAGCGGCAGGGGACGCGTCGCCATCGGCCGAGTCGGGAAGTGCGCGGCATCGCCTTGGGCGATTGCGGTGGCGTGATCTGTTCAGACCACGTGGGTTCCTGCAGGACACGTGGTTTCGCTGAACGTTTTACGGTAAGTATTTATTATTAGAGGTTCGATAACTTGCTTTTTATAAAAAAGGGATGTTGGGGATTGCCTACAACTCTTTTAGAGAGGCTTTGAAAGTAGCCAATCACGGAACGCGAGCTTGTTGATAGAAGATTGCCGGTGCCGAGCGGAGGCCAGCCACTTCAAGCAGATCAATGCTGCAAATGCTCGCAGTCTCCCGAGCGTCAAATAGTGTATTCCCTAGCTTCATGGGCCGCGCCGTTGCGGGGACAACGGCTACTTCTCCACGTCGTCCAGCGTCTTCTCGGGGATGCCCGAGGGCGAGGCGCTCGACGGGTTCAGCACCTCGACGGTAGCAGCTGGAGTGACACCGAGACACCGAGGATGATCATGAGACCGCCGGCTGCATCACATGCGGAGAGCTGAGATGAGTCCGAGCAAAGCTCGCTGCGTACCTGTGAAGATGCCCAGCGCGACCCAGACGAGCGGCGTGAACATCGGCAGCTCTGCCAGCGACATGGGCTCGTCGCTGCTCCAGGCGACCACCATGGACACCATCACGACGAGCAGCAGGAAGACCAGCCCGAAGACCGAGAGCAGCTGCGCAGCATCCGTCGCTGCTGTCAGTCGCGGACGCCTTGCCATCCATCCATGACATGCGGTCACCAACGCACCATGTTGCCTTCTCGCGACACGAGCGCCAGCTGCCGCCGCTGCTGCTGCTCGGCCTCTTCGACCTCCTCCTCCTCCAGCTCGTCGTCCTCGGACAGCGACTCATACTCGCCGCCACGAGTCCGGCCCGCCGCACGCGCCTGGTCGTCCTCGTCGCCCGCGCCGCGCACGTCACGCGTCGCGTACCGATACACGAGCGCGGCGGCCGTGGCCGTGCCTGCGACCGCCACCACCGTCCACACCCAGCCGCGCAGCCCGCTCATGGCCGCGGCTCGGCTCGTGCACTCGCCTCCGGTCGATCGGTTGATGCTGCAGGTGCGTTCTCCATCGTGGAACTAGTAACCGGTATTCATAAGAAATAACCAGTATCTAACCGATATCAATGTAAAACCTCGCGTCTGACGAAAAACCTTTCTCTCTCTTTCTCTCTCTCTCGACCCAAAAGAACAGTTTCGCTAGTTTGGGGGTTGGTCAAATTTGCGCAAATAAAAATCACATTTGTTGATATACTAGTTCAAATACAACATGTATGTTGGTACTATTCGCAAAAAGCGTGATGCACCTAAATAAAAACATGTATATCCGACACCCTTTTTGCTGAAGTATTGTAATTTTTCTCAAACTTTTCATTTGGGTTTTGTAAGAGGGGCGGGGCGATTTCCAATATTTTTCTAAAAAGGGTGGTAAAAAGGGTGATCCACATGTTATAAAACACAATTCTGACCCCTTTTTATCGACATTCATAATGTTTCTCACGATGACTGGTCGTAAAAAGCAAAAAGCGCGCCGCCAAGAAGCTTGCTGCAGCCGTCTCTGGTCCTCTCCTCCTCGCTCCCTCGCGCGCCGGCATGACGGCGATCCGCGCTGGTGGCCACCCGGACGCGTCCGCCGGCTCGTCTCTGGCCCCGGCGGTGGCGGCGCCGACGAGCAGCGCGCGGCCCAAGAAGCACAAGGACCGCGGCGCCAAGTTCAACGAGAAGCACGCGCTCAAGTACGGGCTGTCGGTGTGCAGCCGCAACGCCAAGACGGCGACGGTGGAGACCGTCATGTGCAAGTTCTGCGTGGCGTTCGGCAAGGAGTCGGCGGCCGACGCCACGCGCAAGCGCCGCGCCACGGCCAACATCAAGTACTTCCGCCAGCCCTTCCGCGCGGACCACTACCTCTCGCACCTCGAGATCAACCACAAGCTCAAGTGGGCCGAGTACGAGCACGCGCCCGACGCCGAGAAGGAGAAGTTCTTCGCCAACCACATGGAGGACGTGCCCGTCAAGTCGCTCAGCGCCGCCTCGCAGCAGATGACCGCCGCCGCCGCCAACGGAGCCAGCGCCTCAGCCGTCGCCGCACATGCAGGCGCAACCGACCTGGCGGGCGGGGACGCCGTCACTGCATCCACGCAGCGCGTCGGGCCGGTGCGGCTGCCGGCCTCGGAGATCGAGAAGGCCGTCGTCGAGGTGCTCGTGGGCGAGCTGTTCTTCAACCCGAGCGACGAGGACGGCGTGAGCAAGGAGCAGGCGCTCGCCGTGTTCGCGCGCAAGAGCGACGCCGAGAACTACGAGATCGTGATCAAGAACCAGCGCCTGTACGACCTCGCCATCAAGTTCGTCTCGTGCGGCGCGTCGTTCCGGCTGGCGGCGCGCATGATCCAGTGCACGAAGGAGGAGACCAAGTTCGCGTACTACGGCGGGTGCTCGGAGCACAAGGTGGCGGGCTACGTCCGCGCGGTGCTCGCCAGCAACTTGCAGAAGATCGCGCTCATGATGCGCTCGGCCTGGGCGTACGCTATCGCGACGGACGCGGGCGTGCACCAGTCGACGTGCTACCTCGACATTCGCGTCCGGATGTGGCAGAGCGGCGCGCTCCAGGACTTCCACCTCTTCTCGCTGCCAACCTTCGACCAGTACCCGGCGCTGTCGGTCATGCAGCGCATCGAGAAGTGTCTTGACGTGCTGGACCCGCTCTGGCGTGGCAAGTTACTAGGCACCACCACGAACGGCGGCATCAACACTGGCCGCAACATCGGCATGACGGGCAGCCAGCAGGGCATCTCGGCGCGCTTGACCACACTGGTCACGAAGCCTGGGTTCTTCCTCATCTGGTGCGGCGTCCATCAGCTCGAGCTCGTCGTCAAGAACTGCGTGACGGCCTTCTGCCAGAAAGCGTTCTACGATGAGCTCGTGACCGTGCTAGCGGCACTGCGGCGACAAGAGCACCTCCAGCAGCACCAGGCCAGTGACGACCCGTCCTTTGTATTTAACAGGGAAGACCTCCCAGACGTGACGAGCGCGTACACAAGCACGCGGGGCTTCTCGCACGTGCTGATGCAGGCGCTCAAGTGGCTGATAGAGCACCGCGTGGGCGTGACCCAGTTCCTCGAGCGGTGCGCGTCCTCCACCGTCCCGTCCGCGTCGTGGTGGGTATGTGTCGCCGTCGCGCACCGCGTGATGGCCGAGATCGAGTACTTTATGAAGAAGCTGGTGAGCATGGAGAGCGGCACGAACCTCGTGAGCGACCAGGTGCAGGAGCTGTGCAAGCTCGCGCTCATCATGGCCGACGTCGTCGGCGCGCGGCGCGACCTCTGGGACTCGCGGGACGCGGAAGACGCGTGCGCCGCGGGCTCGTTCCTGCTCACGTACCAGAATGCGCAGCAGTTTATCCAGAACGAGGGCGGTCCGCTGGCGATCGAGATGTTCGACACGTTGCGCGGCGTCGAGCGGCAGCACATGTCCAAGTCGGTCGCGCACTTTGCTGTGGACCTGATTGCTGGTGTCGCAACGATCGCGCAAGACGGCCGGCACTACTGCGCGGAAGACGTGGGCGTGCTAGTCAACCCTCCGTGCGTCATGCCCATCGAGGTGTTCGAGATGGGGAAGGAGGCGTTCATGAAGGTGCTCGAGACGCAGGAGCCGCGACTGCGCGAGTCGTTCGGCGACGAGGACATAAAGGCCATCGAGCGCGACTTCGACGACTTTGTGCTCGCGGTCGCGCGCGAGCCGATCCTGAGCGGCGTCCTCAAGAAGCACGGCCGCGAGACGGACGTGTCGTTCGCCTGGTCGTGTCTGACGGGGCGATTCCGCATGCTGCAGGAGTTCGTGGGCGGCCTCGCGTGCGTCGTGCCCGAGGCCGCCGCGGGCACGCTCGCGTCGGACCTGACGCTGCTCAACTGGGCCAAGCCGGACTACCGGCAGACGATGGTCGACTTCGCGCTCGAGGGCATCCTGCACGCGCGGCAGAAGACCAAGGTTGAGCTCGTGGACATCAACTACCTGCCGCCGTCCGTTGCGTCCGGGAGCGTGACGAGCACCGCCAGCCCGACGTCCCAGCGCGATGAGGACATGGGCGTGGTCACTGAGCCTGAAGCGGCCTCCGTTGACGTGGCGGCGGCCGTCGCGGCGTCTGCAATGACGCCGCTGGCCATGAACCTGGACATGGCGGTGGACGCGAGCGCCGGCGGCTTCATGGTGGTCTGAAGCGCGTTGAAGCCGCCGACCCGTGTTTTTGCATGGTGTGATTTTCCGTCTAAAATAAGCATTGTTCGGACGCCCAAATCTGTTCAATCGGCATTAACGCAAGTGTTGTATGGAACAGTTTGGAGCAAAAGCCCATAACAAGACATATAAGGCGCCCAAGATGCTGTTTCTGAAAATCGCGACTTTGGTGCGCGCACTGACTCGATGCAGGTCAGTTCACCTTCCACCAACACCAAGCACAGTCGATGACCAGCACGAAGTCGGAGATGCCGCCGCTGCTCCTGCTGCTGCTGCTGGTCGCGGCGGCCCCCGTTATGGCCGATGACGTGTTCACGGGCAACGCGACGACGTACGGGCTGGCGACGCCGATCGGCGGCAGCTGCAGCGCGCGCCTGGCGCCGTACGGGCTCAACGAGTCGCTGTTCGTGGCCATGAACTACGCCCAGTACGCCGAGTCGGCGAGCTGCAGCCGCTGCCTGTCCATCACGGGCGCGAGCGGCACCGTGACGGCGTACGTGGCCGACCTGTGCTACGAGTGCGGCCACGGCAACCTGGACCTGAACACGGCGCTGTGGAACGTGGTCGTGGGCGGCGACCCGCGCATCGAAGCCATCTCGTGGCACTTCACACCGTGCCCGGACGAGCAGGAGAAGTTCTGCTGGAAGGAGGGCAGCAACCCGCAGTGGTTCGCGCTGCAGGTGCCCAACTCGCGCGACGGCGTCAAGGCCATGGACATCAACGGCGAGGCGGCCAGCGTCATCGGCGTCACGTCCTTCTACCAGGTGTCTCCGGCCGAGGCCATCGACCTGGACAGCGTCGAGGTCGAGATCACGAGCAACGAGGGCATCACGTCCAAGTACATGCTGCAGCAGTCCGACTACGACGACTGCCCCATGCCCTCGGGCTCCAGCGGCAGCAGCAGCACAGCCGCGACGCCCAGCGCCACCTCGTCCGCCACCACGACCGTCGTCACGGACACCACCGGCGCCACGGCACACCACATCGCGTGGCAGTCGTTCCGCCGCCGGCGTGTCAGCTTCTTCTGACCTGAGCGGAGACATGGGCGACACAGCCGCCCATATTTATCAGCACACCACCACTTCACTCAATAAAAAAAGCTCATTCGTCACTACCACTTCATACGTTCATTGGTGAGTGTTATGGTAATCCACGCACAGCAGATGCTAAAGCGGCTTAGTTGCCTCCGCGCAGGCGCAGCACCAGGTGCAAAGTCGACTCCTTCTGGATGTTGTAGTCCGACAGCGTGCGACCGTCCTCCAGCTGCTTGCCAGCGAAGATCAGGCGCTGCTGGTCAGGCGGGATGCCCTCCTTGTCCTGGATCTTCTGC
>JAADYH010001010.1:0-11682 GCA_023338125.1 Phytopythium aichiense
CCACACTCGACGACATCGGCATCGACGAGTCCAAGATCTCGAGCTTCTCGAGTCCGCCGAGGAGAGTCGTGGGACCAACCTGTCAACGCGCGTGCAGGACGGCGTCGATCGCATCGCAGAAGCTCATGGTGTACCTCATTGTGATCCAATGACGTCTTGGTATGACTGTGAGTCGACGCAAGTGCGCTTCGACGACATCCTGGTGCTGCTTCTCGACTGCGAGCGCCGCGGCCGACCGTGAGAAGATAGGTCGCGAACATGAGGCGAGATCGAGAATGAAGTGGCCGTTCCACTCTCTGGTTACGGCTCGGGTTACGGCTCGGCTCGTGCTACGGCTCGGCTCGAGTTCGTTGACGTAAACAGTGTTGACACCATCATGAAATATTACGGTAAATTACATGTTGAGAATATCCCAACCCCTTTTCAATACTGAACGGAAGAACAAAAAATCCTCTTTATCTACTTCAATATCTTCGGCGGTCTGTCCGCCGAAGATAAATGACTTGATTAAAGTATGGATGACGAATCGAGATAAAACGAAAATCTCAAACCCGACGTATACAAACCTCTAGTGGGTATCGAATTCTTTTCGAAAACCCGACGTGGATATTTTGTCATTTTCCAAAACCCGACGTGCCACACAATTTCTATCAACCGGAGGAGAAGAAGCAGCAGCAGCAGCAGGCCGGAAGGACCGACAGGCGCGCCAGTTCCGCCGCGGCTGACGAGCGGGAGGGAGGGGGAAGGCTAGCTTGAGAGCCCTGAGCCATCACATCGAAGTGTCGAGAGGGAGGAGGACCGGCGAGGACGCACCGCCTGCAGTCCGCGATCCGATCCGAGCTAAGCCAAGGGGTCCGATCGCTTCAGCAGCGTAGAGGACGGGCTTCCGTCAGCACGACGGGCCGCGTTCGTGGTCGCTTGTGCGCGATCGACGCGAGCCGGTGGTGCGCAGAGCGCGGGAGAAAGTAAATCGAGGGAGTGGCGCGCACGCGTGAGGCAACGAGTTGCAGGATGAACGAGGGCGAGGGCGACGCCGTCGCCACGTTCCTGCGCGATCTGCGTACGTCGGCGGTAGACTGGGCGATTGGCGCATGGCTACCCGCCCCGGCGGAAGGGGGATCCCTCAACTAACGAAGTGTCTATGCGATCGGATAGTGGGCGGGCGCGAGTACAGCGATGTGGACGCCGCGCGGCTGCAGATCCGGCACCCGACGACGCTCAAGGGCATCTTCTCGTCCATCGTCGGCGTGCTGGAGGAGGCGCAGCAGGTGAATAACATCCCCTGCTAACCGTGGATGCTCGTTCTCTGACCGACTCGACTCGTGTGCGCACAGATTCGCGCGCTGGACTCGGTGATCAACCTCGTGCGCAGCAACTGCGCGAGCATCGAGGCGTGCTCCAGTGTCGGGCTGCAGCGCGACATCCTGCGGTTCCTGAGCGACCGCGGGCTGTTCGCAGACCCGAGCATCTCGACGGCCGTGCTGAAGAAGGTGCTGCGCTTGCTGCTGTACCTGGCAAACCACTCGGTCGGCATCGATGACATCCGCGCCATGCTCGGCGTGTTCCGAAGCGTGAGGATGGAGCACGAGGAGCCGGACGATGCCGCCATGCGGTACTACGTGTCGACGCTCGAGATGATCGCGCGCGACTCATTCGGCCCCGCGTCCTTCTTCGACCTCAACGGCGAGTTCTCCGGGCTACTGCTGCCCGTGCTCGACTCGTTCCCGAACAATGGGTACACGTTCTGCGCCTGGATCAAGTTCGAAGTGTTGCCAGAGGTGGCGGCGCCGCTCTTCACGTTCTGGTACGTTCGAGTCAATGGATGTAGTGACGCTGAGGAACAAGGTGTTGACCAACCTCGTATGTGTGATCGTGTGCAGCGGCAAGACCGGCGTGGGTATCACGTGCGCCTTCATGCGGTCGTCGCTGATGATCACGTGCTTCGACAAGCGCAAGAACGACGGGCACGTCGAAGTGCCGGACCTGATCACCCCGGGGCGCTGGCATTTCCTGTGCATCACCCACACGCATCGCCAGATTCGAGGCTCCAAACTGGATGTCTACTTGAACGCGGAGCTCCGTCAGAGCCTGCGCCTGTCGTACCCGAACACCGCGCTGATGGCCCCGGTCGTGAAAGCGTACCTCGGCATGCGGGAAAGCAATGGTACCAACGCACTTCGTGTGCTGCTCGGCCCGACGGCGCTATTTGGACAAGCGCTTCCCGCCAGCATCATTTCCAACATCCACAGCGTGGACGAGTATGACGCACTGGTGTTCCAGTTCAACTCATTCATATCGTCGTCGTCGACGTCATCGGGCAGCGGCGCTGCTGGAGCAGCAGGCGCTTCTGGAAGCTCGTCGGATGGACTGCTACTTGCCTACGATGCCCGGCATTCAGACCGTTTGAAGGGTCTCTGCTACGATTCTAGCGGAAACGAGCATCACGCGTCTGCTGCAAGCGCGGGGGTTCGGCTTCGCCATGCGGGGACATTTAAGCAGGCAGTGGCACAACTGGGCGGCCCACTGATTTGTCTTCCGCTGCTGGTGTCAAGTGTGCCCTCCGGGTCCCCAAAGAGCTCGAACGGAACCGCTGGCGCCAATGGAGGTGCCGAGACGATGCCGACGATTCAGTTTGACGAAGACGCCAAGTTCTTGAAGCAAATGGGCGACCTCATTGCTCGTCCAGTGGGCGTGAAGTGCATCCCGAAGGTGATTCTGCTGATTGCAGAGATCATGCGCCATTCACTTGTGAACAAGTTCATCTTCCGTCGAAGCCAGGGCGTGCGGCTGATGGCGCTGCTCATGCGCTCGCTGCCACACCGGTACTTCACGGCGGATCTGTTTACGGCGATCGATCGTCTGCGCAGCGCGGTCATCTCGGATCGCATCCTCGCGGACGAGATTTACAAGTTCCTGCTGTTCAACTTCAGAATATGGGTCAACGCTTCGGTCGAGCTTCAGGCAACGGTCTTCGACAAGCTTGAAATTATGACACGAAAGGACAGCAGCAATCTCTCGCCTGTGGCTACCCGCCACTTCCTGAGGTGCTTGTCGTGGATCTACTGGAGGTACCCGAGCGTGACAACGCTGAATCGTGCGCGGGTGCTGTCGGACGAGGATGTGACTGCGCTTCGCAAGCGCGTGCTCACGATGCTGCGCATTGTGCTGTGCGAGTCTCCGCCCCAGAAGCCATCAAGCTCTGTGATTGCGTTCGCGTCGAAGGGAAAGGAGGTGAAGACCCAGCTCTCATACGAAAGTACGAGGACGTTGATCTTCTGCATGATTGGCAAGCCCTCGCACCCGATGGTCCCCGGCATGAATGTCGACGGCACCCCCGCACTGTCCGATACGAATGGTGGAGCTGGACAGCAAGCGGGCCAGCCGCACCAATCGTCGCCTGGAAGTACCCCTACTGCCTCGACAGATAGCGGAGCCCCGAAGACAATGACTGAGGGCGAGCAGGAGGGAGGAACCGTCATCGAGAATGTGCCTGAGGCGGACTTGCCGGACTTGCTCCAGCTTCTGGTCGAGCTGTCGGTTCAGCCAACTGCTCCAGCTGGCATGTTGGACCTGTTTGGTCGCCTTGGCGGTCTTCGCATCTGGCTTCCGCTGCTGGAATTCCCCAATGACAAGATCCGCGTGGCGACACTGCGTCTGCTGAGAACGTATCTGTTCTTGAAGTGCGGCTGTACCAGCGACCCGGAAAGTGTCAACAATCCCGACAAGATCCAGCTCTCGATTGGCGACTCGTACTTGATCATGCATGCGTTGAAGCCGGAAGAGCGGCCGGTGTCCATGGGCGTGTACTCGGAGGTTCTGCAAATGATCCTCGGTATCCAAGTCACGGAAAACGACATGAAGACGATGGATGGCAAGGCGGAAACCTTCGACGCTCTGATTGATGAAGATATCCTGGCTCGCGCGACTGTGTGGCACGGCAACATGATGCCGGCATTTTTGGGTCTGGTGCGTTGCAGCTCGGTGACGATTCGCATGGTGGCGATTCGCCATCTCAAGATCCTCTTCGCCTCGTCAACCCCAGCCAGTGCGGTCAACCGGCAAGTGCTGATCTTCGGCAGTATTTCCAACATGGATGGCACGGCAACAGAGTCATCGACGACGGAGCAAGTCCCGATTATTGAAGCCATCCTGAGTCTTCGTGGAGACGGGCAATCGCACGAGCCTAGCCATGTGCAAGCGCCGTTGAACTTGTGTGGTATCGAGATCACCGGCTGTACTGGCGTGCCCATGGGTCAGCTACGCGAAATGGTGCTCAACCCGGAAGAAGCAGAAGTGACGCGCGTGAATGCACTGTACTCGATCATCATGCGCGACGACATCGACTTTGTGAAGAGTCTGCTCTCGATTCAAGGCGAAGATGAGCGCAAGAAAAACGGGAATGCCAAGAGTTTCGACGAGATGCCGAAGCGCCTCAAGCTCGCAGCCATTGAGCTCATGGCAACGTTCCAGCCGAACGGCTGCGTTGACTACATCACGCTAGCGTCCTACGATGTGATCTCTTCAATGATCTGCTTGGAAGTCAAGACGAACGAGATCGCGTGGTTCTTGCTGCAGGATCCATTCACGACACTGTCGCGCTTCATCACGTCGTCCCACGAGCTCGAAGTGGTCGTGGTATCGCTGCTGAAGACGACACTGGACAAAATCAACGAGATGCTATCGGCCGAGATGAACTTGAGAGTCAGCGAGGGTACTCCTACTCGCGAATCGATCTTGTGGTGCAACGCGGAAAGCCTCGCGTCGTTAGCTGCGGCGGTGGTGCTACATTACGACCCTGATACGCTCGGCCAAGTGGATCCAGCGACTTTGGTTGCCCCGGCAAGTGGCGAGAGTGTCAATGGGCACACGAACTCTCCAGATGGAAATAACCTGATCTACTGGAAGTGCGAGCGCGCGATTTGGCACGAAGCCGAACTGGTTGATTCAATCTTGGGGATCTGGCAGCACTTCGCGGCGCACTTCCACTCTGCCTCCGACGCGAGCTTTGCTCGGAGATCGAGCAGCGCCGTGCCGCGTCGTAACAGTGCTGCCTCGAGAGATGCCGGATCTCACAGCCCGCCGCCCGGCAACTATGGTTCGAATCGAACCGCACGAGACACGTCATCATCGCGCACCAACTCTGGCGGGAAGCTCGGGTTCGGCTTCAATTTGCTGCCATCAGCCGTGTCGACTGTTGCGTCGGGCCCCCCGTCGAGTGGTGGTCACGTGGCAACGCCTGTGGGGAGCAACATTTCAGCTCGCCCGCATCCTGGAGGCCCTATGCGTCAGATCTTGCAGCTGCTGCTTCGCGGTTTGTACCTTGTGTTGCTGTCGGATAGCAAGGACAAGTCGGACGCCAGCAGCAACAACGAACTGTCTGCTGTTGCTCAGCTGCAGTTGCCGCCCAACTCCGTCTTCGCCGCGCGGATCAACAAGCTCGAGTACTTCATCAATGCGATGGGGCTCGGTCGCGAGATTACGCAGTACGAGTCTTCGTTTGCGCCGTCATCTCGCTTCGGGTCGTCCAACAGCTCGACCGTCTCTGCTGGACTCGTGACGACTAGCCGCTCTGTGAAAGCCACGCCTGGGGATGAGACAACGCTGCTGCTGTGGCTTGTACCAGAGCTCGCGCAACTGATTGATCGTGTGCGCCGCAAATTCTGGTCGGACTCGGCCGTGCGCTTGGCTGGAATCCTGGCGTCACTGGTGCCTGTGCCGCTGCGTTCTTCGGATGAACTGACGGCGCTGCTGGCGCAGACGGACTTTGCGACCAACAACAGTGAAGTGCGGAGGCGTGATATGTTCTACCATGAGCAGATGGCGCACTCGAGAGACATTCGTGCTCTGCGCCGTGCGACCATGTTTAAGGTGGAGCAAGAGGCCAAAACCCGTGCCAAAGCGGAGATCGAACGCATTAGTCGCTTCACACGAACGGCCGAGACGTCGAACGACTGCGACGACATCGTTTGGCTCCAGCGTGTCAAGGCGAAGGACATCGACGACTGGATGAAGCTGCGTGTGATGGTCAAGTGGGGTATCCGTCACGTTTGGGGCAAGCGGAACTACACCGACGGTGGCTTCACTGACACTGGTGACAGTGGCGTCGTGGGATTGTCAGGCGACAATGAGTTCTGGCGGATCGACTTTTACACGTCGAGCAACTGGATCCGCTGCCGTCTCCTCCCTGACACTGACGATACCGCGATGCTCCACAATGACAAGGAGATTGCGAGTGCGATCGAGTCCGACCTGATGACGCACGTCTCCGAGGATATGTCTGCTGCAGCGAGTGTGGGCTCGATTGTGATTGACGATGCAGCACTGAAAGCAACGGATTTGCTGCAAACGGCGCGAGACCAGTTGCTGGAGGACGAGGAAGAAGAGAGTGGTGAAGGAAACGGAGCTGAGAGCGACCCCAGCTACGTCGGACTCGCACGTCGCATCAGTGATGTTGGATACTTGGACGATGACACCGGTAACATGCAGGTCGAGCACGATATTGGGGCGAACCTGGCTGTCCAGGACCAGGAGCTTGCAGTGGGAGATGTGAGGCCAAACGCGGAAGAGGATCACAGTCTACACGACGTCCAGATTTCAGCCGCACCAGCGAGCGACAATTCGGAGACTTCAGTGCCGGATTACTCGGATTTCTCGAGTATTCCGACGCGTTTCAACCGTGCGGCGTCGGTGGAGATTGCCGCGATGTCCGTCAAGTCTGCTAAAGGGCGGATTGGCACGATTTCGTCGCGCTTCTCGTCTGGCATCATGCGACTAGCGACTAATCGTCCCACGAAGCAGGAGCAGGCATTCCAATCAACGGAGATACCGTCGAGTACCACATCGTCTTCGTCAGCCGCTCCTCCGAAGATCTCCATCCCGGAAGAGATGCCTGAGACTTTGAAGACCGAGGATGACGATGCGATTGGAGGTGTAAATGGGAATGACGCGCCACCGACGGCAACAAGCAGTAACGGGAAGCCGTCTGCTAGCCCCGTCACGAACGATGCAGTCAATCCAACCGGGTCCACCACGCTTTCAACGAAGTCAACGAAGGGGTTCCCAAGCAAGCACGACCACTGGAAGACGCTGGGGTCCCCCTTCAAAGCGAACGCATACCTGGTCTTGCCGTCGGGAATCCTCGTGTACGGGATCCTCCGTATTGCCGTGACTACGATCGCATTCGACGGCGAGCACGTGACGACGCTGAAGGGGCTGGCCGATGCGTTCAACCATCTCCTTGAGGATCGAGGATCGGGGCAGCGTCGTGGACGTGACGTTCCTGGCGCGTACGTGGCGCAGCTCAAGCGGCGCATCTGGGGCGTGCGCGTCATCCGGGTCATCCACCGACGGCGCTTCCTCATGGACTCGCAGAACGGCTTGGAGATTTTCTTTGTCGATGGCAGCTCGTGCATGCTCGGCTTCAACAGCCACGGCGAGGCCGATCTCGTATATGCAACTCTGCGCGAGCGCAAGCCGCCATGCCTGATGAAGTGGAGCAAGCGATTGCTTACCGCCGAACGCATGTTTTCCAAGAGCAAATGGACGGACATGTGGGTGCGCCGTGAGATCAGCAACTTTGAGTACCTCATGGCGCTCAACATGTCCGCGAGTCGCTCGTACAACGACATTGCGCAGTACCCGATCTTCCCGTGGGTGATCAAGGACTATGACTCGCCGGAACTCTTGCTGGACGACCCAGAAGTGTACCGCGACCTGCGACGACCCATCGGCGCGCAGACTCTTGAAGGCATTCAACGGGCCAAGGAGACGTACAAGGCGACTGCAGGGTCGGCGGCTGATCCGTCCGTGCAGACGCTGCCGCCTTATCACTACTCGAACCCGAACTCGCACATGCTGTCGGTGCTCTACTTTCTCGTGCGGTTGTCTCCGTTCACGAACGCGGCGCTTGGAGGCAGCGAAGGCGGCAACAGCGCGAACGGCAATGGGAACGCGCTCACTGCCATGTTCAACTCGATTGATGACGCGTTCCGCATGTGCACGAGTGACGAGAAGCGCGCATTCGAGCTCACGCCCGAGTTCTTTTACCTCCCCGACTTCCTCGAGAGTCGCCGCAACAAGATGCTCGCGCGCCACTTCAGTGACGAGGACGGCGATCAAGAGCGAAATGCGTTCGGCCTTGGCCGAGATGTGACGCTACCGCGGTGGGCCACATCTCCGCACGACTTTGTTCGGCAGCACCGACTGGCGCTCGAGAGTGACTACGTGTCGGAGAACCTGCACCACTGGATTGACCTCGTATTTGGCTACAAACAGTCGGGCACGTCCTCCGTGGAAGCGCTCAACGCGTACCACATCGCGTGTTACCCGGAGCGGCTCGACCTGAGCACGTCTAGCGTTGCCGTGCGCTCCAAGCTCTCGCGGCGTGGCACGTGTCCGATGCAGCTCTTTCGTCGGCCCCACCCTTCGAGGATGACGCAGGATGAAGCGCTCGAGGCTCGTTACCCTGCTTCGCACGCCGTTGCTGTGCTATCCTCGCGACGACAGGTTCGGCGTCACGACCTCGCGTCTAAGCACACGGCCCCTGTGACAGCCATTCGCTTCTCAAATGCTTGGAACCACGGGCTCGTGGGCCTTGGTGCGGGACCTGCGCTTGGAAGCGGTACGGGCATCGGCGCGCACAGCACGGGCAGCTCGGACCACGGGATGGTCGTGTACACGAGTGACGCGCAGGGCGTTGTCCTCGCCAAACGCTACTTGAATGCCGTGGCGGACCAGGCGCGCTCGTGTCCGTTCTCTCTAGTGGACGTGGACCAGTGGTGGAAGCTGCCAGCTGGCAGTCTGGTCGAACAAGGCGTCGTGTTCTACGAGCAGATGATCAGTTGTGGCTACTGGGACGGGAGCTGGCGCATCCACTGGTCGGCGGACGGCGAGCTTCTCCAGCGCAT
The DNA here is from genome assembly GCA_023338125.1 of Phytopythium aichiense. NCBI lineage: Eukaryota > Oomycota > Peronosporomycetes > Pythiales > Pythiaceae > Phytopythium > Phytopythium aichiense. Next base: position 8,907 of record JAADYH010001010.1, read on the forward strand.
CGCGTTTCACAAGAAGCCCATCTTGTGCATGGCACGAAGCGAAGATGACTTCACCGGCGACCTCGCGCTTGCTTTCGGCAGCGAAGACTGCACGGTCTCGGTCTGGGCCCTGTCGAAGGCCGCGGCGACCCGCTCGCGCCGCATGTTCGCGTCTAAAAAGGACCTGCCGGTCGGCGGGCTCCCTTGGGTGCTTCTCGTCGGCCACACTAGCCCAGTCGTGGCTGTCGCGCTCAATGTCGACTTGGACGTGGTCGTGAGCTCGTCGAAGGAGAACACCATCTTGTTGCACTCGCTACGTGGAGCGGCACCTTTGCACTCGATCGCCATTTCGCCGCCGCCGTCGGTGTACTCGTCGTCGTCGGTGGTCGCGGATCTGGTCATCTCGACGACAGGCGACACGCTGATCCACTTGATCACGACCGAGGCACTGGCGCCAAGCCGCCACCTCACGCGGTCGAACTCGATCTTCTCCGACGACAAGTCGCGCTTCTCGCTGCTCGGCAACTCGAGCGGCAGTTCGAGCGCGAGCGAGTCGGCCACGGCCACCGAGCACGTCCAGCAATCGGAGTTGTACCTGCTGTCGATCAATGGCCATATTGTCGCCCACAAGAAGCTTGCGAACGCGGACGGCACCGAGCAGCTGCTGCTGCGGCAGGGCGTGCTGTTCACGCGCTCAAGCGAGTACATCATCACGGCCAGCGGCGGCAAAGACGCGGCGATCGACGTGCGTGACGCTGGCGATCCGTCGCGGGTGGTCCGCCGCATCGAATGCAAGCGCGCGACGGCCGACCTGACGTGCATCAGCATGTCACAAGACGAGCGCTGCCTGCTCTGCGGCTACGAAGACGGCGCGGTGATCGCGTATGCGCTGCATTTTGGTATCGCCGACGGCTGCAAGAGCGCGGGTAGTCTCGAGAAGAAGGCACGCGAACGGGAGGCCGAGGCGATCGCGCTCGCGAACAAGCGCGATGAGCTCAAGAACAAGCGGGACGAGATGCTGCCGTCGTTCCTGCGCGCGGCAAATGGCAGCGCAAGCCAGACGCTGTGGATGAAGCAGGGCGGCAAGGCGGCCATGCCCCCGGAGCCGCTGCTCGACGTGATGCAGGGCCACTACTCGCTGCTGAAGCAGAACTGCGTGAGCGACGAGCCCGCGTACGAAGCGCTGCTGCTCGATCTGTGGCGCGCCATTTACTCGCAGGAGCACTTGCAGCGGCGCTCGTCGCTGCACGTGCCCATTGCGGAAGAGAATCTGCTCAACTTTTCCGACAGCGAGAGTGACTCAGGTGGTCTCGACACGAAGGAAGGCGGTGAGTATGAACGCGTAGGCGAGACATGGAGCCGATTAGGCTTCCAACGGCCGGATCCGACGACCGACTTCCGCGCGGGTGGCATGCTGAGCCTCCAGTGTCTCGTGTACTTTGCGTCGCACTACCCCAGCCACGCGGTTCGGATGGTGACGAGTCAGGTGCCCGGATCGCACGACAACACGTACCCGTGGGGCCCCGCGGGCATCAACGTGACGTGCATGGTGGCGCGTCTATTCTGGAAATTTGACGGCGAGTTGGTGCGCGAGCGACAGCCCAACTGGCCACTCTTCGCGGACCCGGATGCGCTCTACAAGATCTTCTCGGAAGGTAAGTCCCCCGGTGTTGATGCTGTTCACCTGGAGGTGATCATAGCGACTGACTTGGTATGATGCGTCCCCAGTGTTCGTGCTGTTCGACTACCTGTGGAACGAGATGAACGCCAACTACGGGAGCTTCTCAAGTACGCAGCCGACTGTGAGTCTGTGTCCGATGGCAAGTTATGACTGACGTGGCTTGTGGTGCGTGTGCTGTCATGCAGTGGTGATCCAAGCCACGAGCGACCGCATCATGGACGTGCTGGAGGAAGGCCGCGGCGACCTGTCGGCTGTGCTGGCGGAGCTTCGCACGCAGAGTCTTACGAGTGTGGGCGGCAAGAAGCGCCGGCCATCCTCTCGTTCGATGGAGGACTTTCTCACGTCCATCAACTCGAACATTGCGAACGCCTCGTCGCCGATGCCGAGCGGCGACCTGACGGGTCTCACGGGTCCGGACGGAGCGGCCATCTTGCCGTCGACGCCCCCGCCGTCATCCGGCCGCAACAGTCTGTCGTCGACGTCGCCGCGTTCGAGCTGGTCGTTCACCGGAGGGCTCAATCGGCTCAGTCTCGGCTCGTTGGGTGGGACTTCGACGTCGTCCTCCGCCATGGCAAGCTCGACCACGGCGACAACCATGGCGACGGCGTCGGCTGTACCGCTCGATGCACCCGCCGCGTCAACATCCGCGCCGACTCCGCCGGTGCCAGTCTTCGACCCGTTCGCCGGCAACGACATTCGCGGGCTGGAGCAGAAGACCGAGAGCGAGCAGGAGCAGAGCGACGACCCATTCGCGTGCCTCATGTGAGTGAGCGCGGCCGCGAGCCCCCCGGGGTCCGCATCAGGTAGAGAGAGAAAGAGAGAGGTGTACTACAGTCCACAACAAGCACGGAACGCGTCGGTGCTTGTCGTCCGACAACTTGTGTCGGTGTGCCTCGCTGCAGCCCGAGACACGAAGGTAGTGGTGGTGGCGACTCAGTGGTGGATGGCGAAGGTGGCGAGCGAGCCTCCGCTGACAAAGCGCAAAATGTTGAACGCTGCATTCGCGTCTCGGCCCGCGACGAAGCCACAGTGCGGGCATCGGAACTCCGCCGCGACGCCCAGGTCGGTGTTCAGTCGCGAGCAGTTGCCGCACGTCATGCTCGTGTACATCTCGGA
>JAADYH010001011.1:0-11680 GCA_023338125.1 Phytopythium aichiense
CTCAGGTGCACCCGGGACGTCTTGCGCTGTGCCAACAGTGCTTGCAGGGCCAACTTTTGGAACCGCGACGTCAACGCCGCCATCAACATGCTCGAACTGCTCGCTGCCAGACTGATGGGTCTCGGGAGTATTGCTGCCTTTGCTCGAGCTCGAGGGTGACGCGGGTCTCATCTCCATGCGACGTGGGTGGGAAGGATTTCGGTCCGTGACCACGCCACCAGGCCATCTCGATCGTTTGAATTCGATCGTATGATTCGAGAGTCCTTGATAACCGCCGCCAGACGACGTCAGTGTTCGTTGGCGAAACGTTACCTCGAACCTCAACACGGCGCCTGCGCACGCTGCTCGAGACGCCCGGAGAATGACATCATGCGGGACGTGCTGTTGCGAACCATCAATCCATTCATCCAAGTCCTTCACCTGATGAAGAACGAGGCCGGCGCTGATCGTCGGGTGCCGCGAGGACAAGATAAGACGTGTTCGATCAAGTGACGCACAGGTCTGCGTGCTCGGAGCGAGCGACGTGGGAAACTGCCTTTCGTCTAGCGTCCGATTCTCCCGCAACGCTGACACCTTCGTCAACACTTGGCAGTTGCCGCGCGCTACTTATCGCCGTATCTACCGCTGCCGCCTACTGCTGGGATGACCTGCCAGCCTCGTGGTCTCGACCTCGAAAGTATCGTAGGTTGGTGTCTGAGGCCCAATACAGACGAGCACCGCACCCGTCTCGCCGAGACTCTCGGAGCCATGTCTGCCCTCCTCCCATCCATCGTGCTGATCAACATGGCACGCCATCATCAACAACGGGATCAATCGCAGGGCCAGCGCCTTTCGAGGAACGCGTACGGACGCCGCTAGATGGCAGGTTTCAGTGCGCGGACTTCAATGGTGGGATCACCATCCCTGCGCCAACAATGGTGTCGTCCGCTGCAACGTCTGTACCTGTACTCGTGCGCCAACTGTGCTCATGTTCTCATGACCATGCTCGCCTCTTCTCCTTTGCATCGCTGTGATTGCAGAGCGCGTGTTGATTCACGGTCGCCAGCTTGTCCACGAGTTTTGAAGTGTGCGTCAGATGCTAATCGCATCCATATGTATGGCGACGTGCCTCGACCAGATTGGCGCGCACACTTGAGACCGACCTCGGTCTTCCTTCATCAGACTGCAGTCAGTGACTGCAAAAAGCGCACACAGGCCCGAAGGCGAACGTCGAGGGTTCGTTGAAGCGAGTGCAGCGGTGCAGCATGCGGTGGCCACCGTGGCGAACGCTGTGGCGCGCAAGGCTTGCCAAGGACGCAGCGGCAGCCGCCGGGAACCGATCGCAAGGATGCACCGTCAACCTCTAACGCATATCAATCTGCTTCACGCCGATCTGGGTCACCTAATTGATTCGTGAACTGTTATAAATGAGACCGTCGCGCCGCTCAGTCCTGGCTGCGTCTCCGTTCCTGGCCGCTCCCTCGCGACGCCGCGACTGACGGGCACTGATACGTGCACAGCCTGGGCTTCCTCTTCATGCAAAGTGTGCATTTCAACTGGTGCAACTTCGCCAGCCGAAGCGACCAGCCGTCTTCCCGCACCGACTCGGTGACCGAGGTCGTCAGAGCCCGCTGCGTCTCCGTGCGCTCACTCTTCAATTCCACCCGAGACGCAGCGAATTCTTCAGTCCGACTCGGGTTGAGTCTATCGATAGCGACGATGGGGAAGGAGCGGTTCATGGAGAATCCGTTCCCGGGCCTGGAGCTCTCGGGGCCCGAGCGGCTGCAGATCCAGGAGATCGTGAACGGCATCATTGAGGAGAACTTCCACAAGTACGAGCGCTTCGTCGTGGTGGACAAGCAGCGCGTCGACGACCGCCGGTGGAAGCACGTCAAGTCCAAGGACGACCTGCACATCTACACCGAGCGCGTTCAACGCGAGCTGGACCGGTTCGGACTCACCCCCGAGCTTGGCGCGAGCAAGATCGGGGCCGGCGGACACGTCGACGACAAGCCGCCCCTTCCTGTCATGCTCAGTGTCGGAACGTTCGTGGGCCAGATGGACGACCTCATGTTCGGCGTCGTGAACCCGACGCTGGACGTCATGCGCATCAAGGCGTCGTATGTGAATGACCTCAGCAGCGCCGCCATCCTGTGCCCCATCATTGAGCCGACGGTGGAGGACCCGTTCCGGTCGCTCGTGATCAAGTGGATGCAAATTGATCTCCCGCTCGCGTCGACCAGCCTCGTCAAGAACCGCGACTACATCTACATCGAGGCGACTGGCATCCTGCACTTCGCCAACGGCGACCGCGTCGGCTACCACATGCTGCACTCGATCGACTTTCCGCAGACGCACCTGTTGCCCAACAAGATCCGCGGACGGCTCTCCATCTGCGGTTTCTTCCGCCAGGTCAACGCCAACGTGATCGACAACTACGCTGGCGGCACTGTCGACCCCGGCGGAGACATCATGCGCGTGCTGTTGATTCCTGCCGCCGCCTCCGCTTTGCTGTCGGCGACCAATTACGTCTACTGCGGCCATATGAAGAAGCTCTCGTGGATGCTCCAGAAACGCCAAGCAGCCGCAGCGCGCACTGGACATGCGCTGCGGCGCAGCGAGGTCTGCGTCACCTGCGCCAAGAAGACGTCGTCCGGCAGCTTGGGCTCGTTCGGCAAGGGGACGTGCAAGCTGTGCTTCGGCTGCGTGTGCCGGTCGTGCAAGATCCAGAAGCGAATCAGCTTCATCACGCCGGATGGGCAGCTGCTGCAGCGGAAAATCGCCTTTTGCCCCATGTGCGTGAGCGAATCGACCAAGACAGGCGCGATGGAGCCCGCCAAGGACCAGGCGGACGGCTATGGCGCCTACAACATCTTCCACTCGTCCTCCATCTCGGACACGCAGTCCGAAATGTCCTTTTACGGGTAAGCAGACGCGATTCCCAGTCGAGTAGTTCGTGAACGCAAGAAGAATCCCATTTATGATTGCCGTGTGAGTGATTGGTCTTTGCCATCACCTTGCGTGAAAATTCGAGAGCAGCGGAACAAAAGTGTGTCAATGACGCGAAGGTGCGGCGGCTTTGAAGCAACCGATGGCTCGAAACCCCGACTCGAAGTCAATGCAGATTTGAAAGGAAGAGTTCAGTGTCGCCGCGGTATGTTGCCGCGGCGGTAAGCAAGTCGCGCGCCGTTCTGGTGTTGTCGATTTCAGAGCAGTCTCCAAGCCGTTGACGCACACTTCGAGTCCCATCTTTGCAATCGCCATCCATTCTGACGGTTGACGCATTGAGCCATCACACGACCGCGAGTTACTGAAAGAGCACCAATCGATTGGGTGTCGGCGAGGACACGTCGCCGATGTATCTCTCGTCAACTGAGCAGTTCGCTCGGACCAGGAAGCGGTTGAAGGCGTCGCGAAAACGCAGAAGCAGGAAGTCAGCTTCAACAAGTCAGTGTGCCAGGTGGTGTCCCAGTTCAATCGCCCATCTGTAATTTGTCAAACTTGGAAAATGTAAACCAAGCCTTGACAATAATCCATGTGTTCCTGAAAACATGCACATTCGTTCCGCTTCAAGCGCACACTGGTGGTCCTCGCATGTTTCGTGGCGACGATCGCTGATCGTGGACAACCGTCGAGGAGCTGGGCTGCGACACGTTATGACGCCACTCTAATCTGTAGCACCGACATTCGCACGGCGATTTGCATGGTCTGGTCGATCATTGGACTGTATAAACACGCACTTGGCGCTTCTCTATCTGCATGTGTACACGCTTCACTGCATCAGTGCACCACGAGCCACCAATCGCCCGAGTTCTTCAAGCGTCTGCTTATGCTGCGAGTCACGGTGACGACGGCATTTCCTTGCGAATGCGCCAACACGTCGCACAGACCCGCTCGATTCAATGGATGTCACCGTTGGCGGCATCAGAGCCGCGTGCTGCTCGTCGTTTCCACGATGCCGACTGCGGTTGTCAGTTCGCATTCCGGTCGCGCACTCGGAAGCCAGCCAGCCAGCCTTGACCCGCGCGCGCCAAGCCGTCCCGGTTCCTCAGTCTCTCACTGTTAAAGCGCGGCGACAGCCATGAGGAAGGCGCGCGGCTCGCACTTGAGCCCGTTCTCAAGGCTCAACATCACGCACGACGACCACCAACTGCTCCAGGAGCTCGCGATCAGCATCGTCGAGGAGAACTTCTACCGGTACGAGGAATTCGCGACGTCCGCGCAGTCCCGGGTCGATGATGAGACCTGGAAGCTCGTCAAGTCCAAGGAGAACCAACACTTGTTTGTCGAGCGAGTGGTGCGTGAGGACCCGGTCACGGCGACTCGCCGCCGAGCCAAGAGCACCGAGTTCATGCAGCCCTGGTCGACGTCCCAGCACCTGCCAGTCATGCTCATGACCGGCACTGTGTTCGGTCAGCTGGAAGACCTAATGCTCGGCGTCACCAACCCGAATGCGAGTGTCCAGCGAGTCGCCACGTCGTACTCCGAGAACCTCAGCGACGCCTCCATCCTGTACCCAGTCGTGGAGCCCACTCCCGACGAGCCGTACCGGTCCGTCATCCTCAAGTGGCTCGAGGTCGACATGCCACTCAGCATGACGAGCGTTGTGAAGAACCGCGACTACGTCGTCATGGAGGCGACGGGCATGCTGCAGTTCGCCAACGGTGAGCAGGTTGGTTTCCACCTGCTGCACTCGATCGATTTCCCAGAGACCCACTCGCTGTACAAGACGATCCGTGGGAGCATGTCCATTTGCGCCTTCTACCGGCAGCTTCGGAGGAACCAGCTTGATTGCTTCGCCACGGGCACGCTCGACCCGGGCGGTGAGCTCATGGGGATCATGCTGCTCCCCGTCGCCTTCCCCGTGCTGTTCGCGGCGAGGAGCAACGCCCAGTGCGGAGAGATGAAGAAACTGTCGTGGCTGCTGCAGAAGAAGCAGGAGATCATGGGCAACGCGACGTACATCCGGCAGAGCAACACCTGCGTGTCGTGTGCCGCCAAGTCATATCCCGGGAGCGTGCTTCGGATCGGCCGCAGCACGTGCAAGCTGTGCTTCGGGAGTGTGTGCCACTCGTGCAAGGTCCGGAAGAAGATCAGCTTCATGACGCCCGACAAGCACCTGGTGCGGCGCAAAGTCACCTTCTGCGCGCTCTGCATCAACGACTCGACCCGGATGAGCGCGCTCGAGTCGGCGAGGGACCAGGCGCAAGGCTACGACGCATATAACGTGGTGCACTGCGACTCGGGCTCGCAGTGCTCCTCGGAGCAGTCGTTTTATGAGTAGCGAAGACAAGTCTCGTGGACGTAAACCATTCAAGCACTTGTGGATCACATCGCGCTCACCTGGTCGGTTGGCGTCTGCAGCACTGAGATCCTTTTCTCGACTAACAGGAGCCAGCCAGCCGCCTCTGCTCCCGGACAAGCTCGTCTTCGTAGCATTCAAAGGCATGGACTGAGATGAATCGAGTCGGAGCAGTGGCTGAAGGATCGGGAGAGCGGGGGTGCTGCTTTCTTGGGCGGTGTGCCACTCAGCAATGTCCACTGTTGTTCACGCCTGTTGATTGGTTCTTTGACACCTGCAACGACATTATCAGCGCGAGGCTGGCAGGTCTCCGCGGTGTCGTCAGCACCGATAGGTAGCGCACAGGTTGACTTCGGCATCCACCAGGTGTTGAAGGTAATGTCGGCGTCGCGGTAGAATCGGACGCCAGACGAAGTGCAGTCCCACACGTCGCTCATTCCGAGCACGCGGGGTTGTGCGCCGCTTGATCGAAGGTCGATCATCGAACACATCTTGTACATGTCCTCGCGGCACCCAGCGATCAGCGCCAGCCTCGTTCTTCGTCAGCGTGAGGGACTTGGACTAGCTGGCCGGCTGGTCAGCGACAGCACGTCTCGCACGATGCCATCCTCCGGTCGTCTCGAGCAGCGTGCGCAGCAACGATGGACTCGGCTGGTTGCCGTGACCCTGAGGCATTGCGTCTTCGCATCGAGGGTACATAGCCCGTTGCCCTGACTGTCCACTTGGCGCAAAGCCACCGGCGTATCAGGTGATGCACAAGTTGCACTGGAAGCCCCGGTGATGCACCACGGACGCGCGCGTGCTGAGTGCGGGCCCACTCACCATTGTCGTTCAGCGCGCAAGGAAGTTGAATCCCTTGTGCCTCACATCCTGCGTCGATTGGTTGTGACGGCGGCCAGTTCGCCCCTGAAGTTCCTGGCTGAAGTTGGCGATTGCGTCCAATTTGATTCGCACGGCAAAGGCGAGGACACTCGCCTCGCGATGGCAACCCCTCGGAGCCTCCTTGTCGGAGGCAGAAGTGGCGTGTCGACACTACAGCTTGCCTCCAATCGGTGACGCTCCGAGCAAGCGTCATGGGACCAGCCTTCACAACCTAGACGCACTCTGAAGCACTCCTGGGCACGTGCGCTGTCGTAAGAGTGAACAACCTTGACCTTCACATGTGCTTGGGCACGCAGCACGTTCGGTGGCACCTGTGGCGGTGCAAACCGCTCTCGTGAGAACTGTACCACGGCTGCACTCAAGGTTTCCAATGTGCAGTGTGCCAGCGCGCGTGGAGACGCTTCTCGGGACGCCGCCATGACCTCGACGACTTCGTTCAGCCAATTGACTCAGTCGTGAATTCGCACTGGCAGTCTCACCTGGTCACACCGTTTGTCTTCCAACCCGATAGACGATGCCGAGTGAGCGGTTCCAGTTCAATCCGTACCGGGGCCTCAGCCTGTCCTCCTCGGACCGCGAGCAGCTCTTGCAGCTCGCCAATGGCTTCATCGAGGAGAACTTCCACAAGTACGAGCAATACGTCGTCGAAGAGCAGCGCAAGGTCGACGACTCGCGGTGGAAACACGTCAGGTCGCGCGAGGACCTGCACATCTACGTGGACCGCATGTCCATCGGCCAGCCGTACCTCGCTCGGACCGCGTCGGGAGACCCGACAGTCGACGCGCCTCGCAAGCTGAGTCACGCAGGGCACGCCATCACGATGAAGAACGCCAAAGGCAAGGACATGCCGGTGGTGCTCAGTGTCGGGACGTTCGTGGGCCAGATGGACGACCTCATGTTCGGTGTCGTGAACCCGACGCTGGATGTCATGCGCATCAAGGCGTCGTACGTCCACGACCTGAGCGACGCCGCGGTGCTTGCGACCGTGGTCGAGCCGACGGTGGAGGACCCGTTCCGGTCCGTCATCATCAAGTGGATGCAACTCGACCTGCCGCTGAGCTCCACGAGTCTGGTCAAGAACCGCGACTATGTGTACATGGAGGCCACGGGCATCCTGCACTTCGCCAACGGCGACCGCGTCGGCTACCACTTGCTGCACTCGATCGACTTCCCGCAGACGCCTCCACTGCCAAAGCGAGTGCGCGCGAAGCTGTCCATCTGCGGCTTCTTCCGCCAGATCGACGCCACCATGATCGACAACTACGCGGGCGGCACCATGGACCCGGGAGGCGAGCTGCTGAACTTCCTGCTGCTGCCCGCGGTCGCCGACGCGATGCTGTCCGCGACCAACTACGTCTACTGCGGACAGGTGAAGAAGATCTCGTGGATCCTCCAGAAGCGCCAGGCCCAGTCCCGCGCCAACCCGCGCGCGAGGCGCACGGACGTGTGCATGACCTGCGCGCGCAAGACCTCTCGCGGCAGCATCGGAGACTTGGGCAAGGACGTGTGCCGGCTTTGCTTCGGCTGCGTGTGCCGCCCGTGCCGCGTGCGCAAGCGCATCAGCTTCATCACGCCCGACAACCGGCTCGTGCAGCGCAAGATCACCTTCTGCGCCATGTGCGTGAGCGAGACGACCAAGATGAACGCGCAGGAGGCCGCGCGCGACCAGGCCGACGGCTACGGCGCATACAACGTCTTCGACTCGTTGTCGCACTCGGAGACGGCCTCCGAGCTGTCGTACAGCGACCACATGTGAGGCCAGTCGTTTGGATACGGCGTGTGTGGTGTATGTGTCAAGAGCGTGGGTTGCGTGACGCCGATGGCCGTGTTGAAGCTTGGGTTGAATGGGAGTGTGTTCCAGTTGAGACCGTCCTGCCGTTGTGGTCGCATCCCCCGTTTCGGTTTTGGTTGAAGTCGGACTCGGCTCTCTCGCAATGGCGCAAGCAAGACACTCTGGTGGGCATCAGATCCCAGCGCATCCGTGACAGTGCTTGTTGACGCGACCCGTCTTCGAGACAGCCTCATCCCTGGCGAAGATGTCATGTTGCAGCTCGGTGGCGAGTCGCGCCAGCGTCGTGCAGCGCCTGGAAGGCTCGGGTCTTCTCTTCGTCCTGTGCGTCGCTGGTGTCGGGAGGCCACCGACTCGTTGAGGAGAAGAGTCTCTCCATACGTCTCTCCACCATCCTGAAAAACGCCAACCGCCCCGAAAGCAACGTCAACAAGCGGGGGAGCGTGCGAATGCTGACCGGCTGGGCGATGGCGTGCGGTGGTTTGCAAACAGATCGACCGCGGACACACACTCGCCCCGATCAGAGCGGGCGAGAGGGCTCCAGGTCCGCCTTCCGCCTCAAGAGAATCCAGCGCACTCGGGAAGGATCTCGTCCACCATGACGCTCAAAGTTGTCAGATGATGGATGAACAGTTGACGCATGCGGAAACCAGCACTCAACGTGCTCGCACTCAAACGAGGAGACCCGCCTCTGCCTCTCAGCATGCACTGGAACGTCTCTGATGGGCGTCGGCAGGCTCGAGCGGGTGCCTTGCGCTTCAGATCGGCAACTTCCCGCCACCGCGAAGATGGTCCGAACGGCGAGCAAATATCTCGGTTACTCTTTCCACAACCGTATCGGCTTTCGACAGTATATCTATTTTACATATGAATCAAATTTCATTTTTCAAAATCAAATAATGCAAAGTCCTTGGATATCAATTCCTGAGGGTCCCAGAAGTGCTGAGATTGTCCGAGAAGCCGGTCTCGGCGTGTAAAAAGAGAGTGGGCATCTTCAGGACACCTGATTTCTTCCTCAAGTCAGCGATTATTGCGGACATAAACCGGCCGTCTATTTTTACCATGCGCATCTGAGACCGCACTAAAAGACCGTGTTTTCGAGTGTAAAACCTGATCACCAAGACCAGAAGAGACTGTGTGTGCGACTCGTCGACATCCAGCCTCAACGACTCGCCATCCCGCAACTCGACGCTTCAGTCCAGCCAATTCCTCGGCCTCCAGCCACCGTTTTCCACCCTCTCTCCGTGCGGGGTCAGGCCACGAGAGGAGTCCCCCCAGCGCTTGCTGATCGATGCCTGCAATCTGTGGTTGGAAGTTTCACGAGAGATGGACGAGCCTTTGCATGCACATGGGCGGTCGCGTAAATAACATTTACAAGTGCATCAGCCCAGCTCCAAACATCATTTTGGACCAGACTACTGTATTAAGTGATCAAACGCACAGTGCAGGCGCGGGGCGGGTAAAATACCGAAAAGTTGATGCGCTCACTCTATGGCTCCCTCCAGCGCAATTGCCGCCTTGCATGGCGTGCGGGCAGCCCGACGCGTCTTCGCCCCGACACTGCCGGCAGTCTGCATCGCGGTCCATCGCTCACTGATTTCCCGTTCTTCCACGCTTTCCCAGCGCTCCTGCGGCTCGGGTGTGAAGACTCCGCACGTACAGGTTGTCTCCCCGGATCGCCTCGCGTTCCTCGTGGCGGACCGCAGTCTCAGCAGCAGAGTCGCACGTGGCGGCCTCCAAGACCCCAAGCCGCTTCACTCCCGGCTGCTCGCCCCACTTTGCAACAGCGGCTGTGCCCCACCAGCTACGACCCACGATCCCGGGCGGCGGTGGCGTAAGCTGAGCACTCGCGAAGCCGACAGACACCCTTGAGTATCAACAGCAGTGTCTCGAACCGAACCGACAGTGCCAAGATGACCAAGCGGTTCGCCAACCCGTTCCCGACGCTCGAGATCAACAGCACGGCGGCCGAGGAGCTCGAGCGGCTCGCGGACGTGTTCGTGCAGAGCCACATCGCGCTGTACGAGCGCTTCCGCCACGACGAGAACGCCAAGGTGAACGACCGCCGCTGGAAGCTGGTGAGCGAGCTGGGCAACTGCCGCGCGTACGGCGAGCGCCGCAGCGCGTCCTCGTCCACGGCCCCGGGGTCCGACTACGCCGTGCACAGCGACACGCCCGTGGCCGACCTGCCCGTGATCCTCGTGACGGGCACGATCGACGGAGACCTGGACGACACCATCTACGGCTATATCTGTCCCACGCTCGACATGATGCGTATCAAGACCGCGTACGTGGAGGACAACTTGGTAGGCGCCCACGTGCTGGCCACGCTCGTCAGCCCCACGCCGGACAACCCGTTCCGTGCGCTGACGGTCAAGTGGATGGAGAAGGGCCAGCGCGCGGCCGTCCGCGCCGTGGTCAAGAACCGAGACTTTGTCTACATGGAGTCGACGGGCGTCGAGACGTTGCGCAACGGCGAGCGCGTGGGGTACCAGCTCATACACTCGGTCCACTTCCCCGGGACGCCACCGCTCTACTCGTACACGCGCGGCAACATGTCCATGTGCGCCGTGTACCGGCAGAAGGACGCCAAGACGACCGAGGTGTTCATCAAGGGCTTCCTCAACCCCGCCGGCGGTCTCATGCGGTCGCTCGTACTGCGCTCGGCTGCCCAGGCGCTGCTGTCGGTCTCCAACAACGCACACTGCGCGCACATGAAGAAGCTCGTGTGGAGCATTCGGCAGCACCGCGCTGCGACCACCAGCCACGACAACGATGGCAGTGCCAGCGAGCTCAACAGCGGCACCGGCAGCGGCAGCATCAGTAGTAGCAGTAGCAGCGGTCGCGGCAGTGGCTCCGCCATGTCTGGAGACGCGAGCAGTGGTTCGTCGGCCGGCGGCGTGGTTTGCTGCTCCTGCGGACGGCCAGAACACCACAGCAAGCTGCCGACGGTGCTGCTGGCAGGCGGGAAGAAGAGTCACAGGCGCCGAAGAACATGCAAGGTGTGCTTGGGACACGTGTGCTCGTCTTGCCGCGTGAAGCACGCGCTGCACTTCATGCTCCCGGACCGGCGCCTCGTGCGCCAGGACGTCACGTTCTGCCCGCCGTGCGTGCAGGACGCGCTGGCGGTCAAGACTGCGCTGGTAGCGCGCGATGAAGTGCTGTACAGCGACTTGTTCAACTGGAGCGATATGTATGCGAGCTCGTCCTCGGGCATGGAGATGACGCTGCTCGACGACCTGAATTGAGCGAGTGGAGAGATGAAGACGGATGGGGTCTTCGCAGGGAATGCGTGGGTATTGGTAGCTAGGATAGTTTTCGATTATCGCGTCAACGTTGTAAAAAAACACATCGCAAAGCGACAACCTCAATGCCCGAGTTGACGGGCTATCCACTGCCTGCGGAAGATACTGCAGACAACAGGCCACATGGCCTGAAGGCCACCTCCACCCGCGTTGCCGAAGGAAGAGGCACCTGTGAACACTTGGGAATACAGACTCCAGCTCTGGAAAGCGCACGCGGTCACGGCCAGCCGCGGCGCTCGCAGTCGGGAAGTAACCAGCATGTCTTCGAAGCGCACTTGCGTCGGCGAAGACCGTCGTCCGGAGCTCTTCTTCACGTGGCAGCATGTAAAGCGCTGGCGAGCCTCTTCTCCGCGTTGGGGGCGTTGAAGTCGCACTTGGTTCTCACGCGTGCCTCCCACCGGTGGCCAGGTTGAGGATGCACGC
>JAADYH010001012.1:0-11660 GCA_023338125.1 Phytopythium aichiense
CCTCATTGTGATCCAATGACGTCTTGGTATGACTGTGAGCCGACGCAAGAGCGCTTGGAAGACATCCTGGTGCTGCTTCCCGACTGCGAGCGCCGCGGCGGACCGTGGCCGCGTGCGCTTTCCAGAGCTGGAGTCTGTATCGACAAGTGTTCACAGGTGCCTCTTCCTTCGGCAACGTGGGTGGAGGTGGCCTTCAGGCCATGCGGCCTGTTGTCTGCGGTATCTTCCGCAGGCAGTGGACAGCCCGTCAACTCGGGCATTGAGGTAGTCGCTTTGCGATGTTATTTTTTTTACATCGTAAACGCGATAATCTCAACGGTTGTGGACAGCGTTCTCGAGGTCAGCGACGCGGTGGACGATACATCGTTTCAGCCAGTTCTCAAGAGCAAGGCCCTCAGCGATGGAGCGCACGTGATGTACCTCGAGCTCCGCAACTCGTGCGTCATCCCGTTCCCGTTCGAGCAGACTCACAAAGCCATGTGGCTCGCGGCGACGAAGCGTTACGAGCGTGTTGAGTTCGTGACGTACGACGTTGACCACCCGGAAGACACGATTGCGGCGGGCGTCATGTTAGAGAACCAGAACGGCATCGTCGATATCATCGTCGTTATCCGCCGGTACGTGTCCAAGGGCCGCATGGTGTGGGTCTGGCGCTCGCTGACAGAGTGCAGCAAGGAGTGCAAGTGCATCACGACCGATGAGACTGGGTGGAGCTTGTTTCAGCCGATGCCACTAGCCGTTGAGAGCTCGAGCTCGGCGACGATCATGCAGACATGCATTCTTGTCGTTCCCATCAAGTGCGTCACCCACGAGCCATTTGAGCCCTCGTCGTCGGAGATTGCGGCGCTGTCGGCCAGGGTGCGCAACACGTACGTGGACGTCGGAGCTGCTCTTGTCGCATTGACGGCGGATCTCTTGATCGACGAGCCGGCGGGATTACACAACTTGCAGTGAGCCAATTTTTACGGAGACGTTATACTTGAAGCCTTGTTTGCTGAATTTGCTGTTCGTGGGAACACCTTCTCGAGCTGAAGGCCCCGCCATAAGGCAGCAAAGCTGTGGTTTTCTACCTGTTCATGGTGATTGCCCCGAAAAAGTTGTCTGGGGTTGGTTAGTACGGTCAGTGCTTCTTGAAATTGTTGATCTGGTGCTCTTGACGACGAGCGGAGCCCCTGCGCAGGCCAAGGTCTTCGGATCCGGTTGGTCGGTTTGTCATGCTCGATGTGTTCACTGGCCTGGATTTGACACTGACATCCGTGCACTAGCGGCGGGGACGAAGATACGCTCGGTGGGGCTGCCACTGCCACCTTGGAAGACGCCTGGGCCAGGGCAAAGATGCTGCGTTGGTCGAGGTGCTGGCGGAGGGGGCGGATGGAGCGATCCATGGCGTGTGCGTGCTCACAAGGCACCAGCCACAAGGCGAAGCTGCGCGTTGCCGTCGCCGCGCTGGCTGATCGTACCGAGGTACACGTAGGCCTCCTCTCTCCTCAGACGGTGATCAGCCCCCGTCGGAGCCTGTGTCCTTCCTGCCTGTGCCGGCCCTGGCGAGCTGCTGCTTCAACCTCCTTAGCGTGACACATTCTGTCGTCGCCACAATGTTGCAGCGCCCAACTATTTCGTGGTGTGGCCCACCCTAATGTGTAGTATTTGTGACATGGAGTCCCTCGAGCGATTCCCACCACAATACCAGCGAAGGCGGCAATGGACGCGGCGGACAAGGTGCTCGGGGAGGAGGAGGAGGAAGAGGAAGAGGAGGAGAAGGAGCACTTCTTCACGGACCTGGCACCAGAGGGCGGGTCCTCCTCGGGGCTGCCTCCCCCGAGCGGCGGGACGGCTCCGACCGGCGCGGTGGGCGTCGCCAGCGCGGGGGTGGGCGTGGAGCAGGAGCGGCGCGCGCAGGTAGGCGCCAGCCCGTACCTGGCGCCGTTCACGCCGCTGGGGTCGCCCAGCCGGCCGAAGACGCCTTCCAGCGTGAGTGTGGCCCAGCGTGGCGGGCGAGGGGGCAAGCCGCAGCTCGTGCCCGTCAAGAGCGGCGCGGCGCACGCGTTCGGCGCGTCCAAGCTGGCCAAGGACGACGTGGTGGCGCACCTGCCGGCGGAGCTCGTGGAGGCACTCATGTCGACGGTGCAGACACTCGACAAGCTCATCCTGGGCGTCGAGGACTACAAGGCCGACCAGCTCGGCTTCCTCTACGACAAGGTCACGCAGTACGTCGAGCTGCTCAAGAAGGTGGACACCGCTGGTGCCGGCTACGACGCCATGATTCCGCTACAAGTGCTCGAGTGAGTCCAGTCTGTGCATGCCTTGGGTCTCGCAGGCACCCTTCGGAACTAACTCACGCTCTCCACTCACCCGCTCGACAGGATGTTGGACACGGAGCAGTCCAACCCAGAACTATTTACCAAGGCGCAGCTGGAGAAGTGCCAGGACGAGAGCGCGAGCGCCGCCGGCAAGGCCGAGACGCTCGGGCTGCTCAAGGCGGCGCTTGAGAGCGGCATGGCCGAGCTCTGAGGGCCGCGGATAGACAGAGGAGCAGGAGGAAACAGTTCGCGGCCATGGACGAGGGGCGAGGCGTGTGCCCGCCAGCGACGGACCAGCAGCGGACCAGCAGCCGAGAGTCTCGTGTAATCAACTTCGTATTTTGCCCACGCCACTGCCAGGTGACTGCTCCCGTGCACATGTGTGAGGGTGTCGAGTAGGCGCGACCGGTCGAGGGTATCGGCTTGAACAGTCATCGGCCCGTTCTCGTGTGCTGACAGCAGAGATCCCAACTGAGATCCCAACAATATCAAGCAATCGCGGCGCATATCGAGCATGCCGGCGCTCAAGATCCTGGTCGTGGGGCCCAAGGAGGCGGGCAAGACGACGGTGCGTGCTGCTGCAGAGGACCACGGCGCTGGTGCTGTCAGTGCCGATTGACTGAGCAACGTCGCTTGGCAGATCGCCAACTTCCTCGCCGAGCACTCGGACCGCCTGGGCAGCCAGGAGCGATACCAGCCCACCGTCGGCGTCCGGTACAGACCGCTCGGGTTGCTTGGTGTCTCGGTTATTGCCTAATTCACTCACCTGATCCGATGGGCGGCAGGATCCTAGAGCTGGAGAGGGGCAAGAGCTCCGTCGAGCTATGGGACGTATCGGGCGACCAAGTGTGCGTGCTCCGAGGCGGAGAGAGAGCAGGACCTTCAGTCCACTGACGCTCTTCGTCTTCCGCTCGATGGCGTCCAGGTATGAGGCGTGCTGGCCGGCGATCATCAAGGATGCGAATGGCGTCATCCTCGTGTACAATCCCGAGTCCCACGTGCACGAAAGCGAGGCCATGCTGTGGTGAGTGGCGCCAACGATCGATCGGCCAGCCGTGCCTTGGTATTGACTAACTCGAGGACAGGTACGAATGGTTCATCCAGAACACGAGCATGGAGGCAACGCAGTGCCTCGTGTTCGAGCATTCGATGGGCGGGGCCAACGCCAACCCTGGAGCCAAGAAGAGCACCAAGTCGCGGCTCCCGCCGAGCATCCGCGCCGTCGCGACCACGCTGGACACGCCCAACGTGTTCCGCTCCGAGTTCGACAAGCTCGTGGCGGCGGTGCAGGACCACCAGAGCGCCAAGCAGCAGCAGCAGCGAGTGCGCAAGTAACGATATCCATGCAGGGAAAGGGACACATTGAGCGACATGGTGTCGACTGCCGACGCGCGAGAAAGGTGCTAATCTACATAATCCATTCAATTCATGCCTCTCTGGGCTCTTCAGTTGACGATCGGCGCTAAACTATACAACTCGACACACTCGCTGTCACGCCCAACCGTCTCCTCGGCTGTGCCGCCGGCTTCGGGGAGTGAAGCAAGCGAGTCGCGGCGGAGCAGACGATCGGGGAAGTCTTGCAGGAGCTCGCGGCCTTCGGGGATGGCGTTGTCAGCGCCAATCTCGAGCATCAGCATCGCGCGGCGGGTCAGGTGCATCGCCCTCGAGAACGGGACGCGTGCACCGCTGACGAGAACTCCCAGGTGCTCGCCGTCGCGGTACGGGATAGGTAGTTTGACGGGGACCTTGACAACGGTCGAGGACGGCGCGGG
This sequence comes from Phytopythium aichiense, assembly GCA_023338125.1. Classification (NCBI taxonomy): domain Eukaryota; phylum Oomycota; class Peronosporomycetes; order Pythiales; family Pythiaceae; genus Phytopythium; species Phytopythium aichiense. Next base: position 4,073 of record JAADYH010001012.1, read on the forward strand.
CACCACAACCTTCCGCTTGTACAGGTTTGAGTCGCTTCCTTTGAAGAGGGACAGAAAGAAGTCGCGCTTGCGCCGCCGCTTGGCCGGCTCGGTCGTCGCCGGCGGGACCTGCTGGTCCTCGGGGCGTTCGGCTGGGCGAAGCAGACCCAGCTTCTTGGTCAGCTGGCTGCGGTCGATGCGGCAGGTCTGCACGCGCGGACGTTTGACGCGCAGTCCCGTCAGGGGCGGCGGGATCGGCACCGGGCTGGACTCGGACTCGGACTCGGGCATCGCGCGCTTTCGGTTCTGGAGGGTGGCTCGACGGTCGGTGGTCTTGCGGGCGAAGTGAGCGCTCCAACGCTTGTTCGAAACTGCAAGGGCCAGAGGGCTGAAAGCGACGGATCGATGATCGCGGCGCTCGAAAGAGCGGTGGCGCGCAGAAAGGAGCCGCCAGTCCTGAAGAAGACGGGGCGGCCGCTCAGGTCCCTCGCATACAAAACCCGGCTTCGGTGGATCAGGTGGGAGCGCGCGGCGGCATCGGCGCGCGCTTTGCATCCATCCTGTCGCGCATGCCCGCCCTCTGCACTTGCTGCAAGTCGCACGGGCCCAACCACCAGCCATCAATCCGCTCGATCAATCCGCTGGGTCGCCACCAGCTTCAAGCGCATAAAGACACGCGCGTCCTTCGCGCCGCTCGGCAGTCTGGTTGGCTCGCTTCAGGCCTCGAGCGGGGCGTCAACGCGGTATCGTGCGACAGCAACAGACTCGACCCGTGTCTATGCCCGGCTGCAGCGGCGGGGAGAGTGCCAGAACCAGGTATAGTCACCATCAAATTCACGGTCACTCGCACCGTCTCGCGCAGCCACAGCCGCCGAAGGCACACCGTGATCTGGCACAGCCGACGCGCACAGCATCTTGATTCAAGGCTTGCACGCGCCGCGAACCGTCTGGCGACCAGAGACCGCGCGCAGCGCATGTGCTGAATCAAGTGGGACGATCAGCGTCTTCATCAGCCACCGCGGGGTGCCAATCCCCGCCTGGATTCCTGAACGGCTGCTTTCTCGCGGTTTGACAAGCTGAGACCAGAGACACGCCCCCAACTTCAATTCTGAAGTTGTCGGCCAGCAGATACGCTCGTCCATTGGCTGAAAAGATGAACGCCGACCTCATATTGGCTGATTCTCAAGCGGGTGTGTCAGACGACACAGCAGATCGAAATCAAACCGAGGTACATTATCAATCTTGTATCGACGCACTCTGGCAACCGTGGACGGATCCCCTGCCAATGTCTACGCGTGCGTGAAGGGGCGACTGGGAGCGCGCACGACCTGCGCCACCGTGGGCGTGGGCTTGCCCGCCTCCAGGTTGCGCGTCCCGCGGCCGCCGCGCTTGCTGACCACGCGCACGACCACCACAAGCACCGCGATGGCGACCACGGCGCAGCCCACGAGGATCGAAACAGCGAGCGTCGACAGATTGCCGCCGATGGGTGCGTCGCCCACGTGTGCCACCTCGACGCCATCTTCCCATGCCGACACCTCTTGCAGCTGGGCCGACCGGATGCGGGTCAGCCCGTGCTCCCTCAGCGTCGCGACGAACTCGGCGCTCGCGTCCGTGTCCGACTCGACGCTCGAAGTGCTCGCGACAGTCGAGTTGGAGTCGGCGGAAGCATTGGACGCGGTCGAGTAGACGACGAGGAACCGCTCGAAAGCGCGCACGCTCGAGTTGAGCGAGATGTAGACTGTCACCTCGGTGGCCCCCCACTGGTACCGAGCCAGCTCGTCGGTCGTGACCACGGAGCGCACCTCAAACGCAATGTCGCTCTCGTTCAAGGCCGTCTCAGCCGGTGTCGCTGTGGATGGCGCTGGAGTCCCAGCCACTGCCGAGCTGTCGTCGTTTTCAACGACGCCGGCATCTTCCGCGCCGCTCGAGGCGACACCAGAACTGCTGCTTGACACTGACGCCGCGAGCTGAGCAAGCCGCGCCAACAGTCGGTTCTCCGCCGAGCTGGTGGCGACGACGACGTGCTGCGTCTCCGTTGAGTTGCTGCCTTGGAGCTCCGACTGCTCGCCGTTGGCGGCATCCTCTTCGCTCGTCTCCGTTGCCGCAGCACTGATGAACTCGCGCAGACCGGATGTGAAGGCACGTGTCACGTCCTCGTTGAACATGCTCGCTGTGTAGCCTTCAATGTCGACGACGAGCGCCAGGTAGTTGGTCGGCGTCTCGCGCAGCAGACACCGGTCGCTCCCGCCAGCCGAGTTCTCCCCGGCCGCACACTTGGTGCAGGTCGACTGCCCGTCCAGACACGAGAACCCGGGCTCGCAGTCGCATGTGATGCACTGCGTCGACCCTCCCGTCGAGTAGAATCCCTCTGCACACACGATGCACTCCCCGTCCTCGGTCGTAGCACCCGCGGGCGATGCGAAGCCACGCTCGCACTTGACATGCTCGCACTGCGCAGATCCGCCCGTCGAGAACATACCGGCGGGGCACAGCGCGCACTGCTTGTCAGCGACGTCGGCACCCGAGGGAGACGCGTAGCCAGCGGCGCATGTCGTCGGTGTACAAACGCTCGACCCTCCAGGTGAGAAGGATCCGGCGTCGCAGATTTCGCACTGCTCCGTGCTGCTCGTGGCTCCCGGCTCGTTCGAGCCTGAACCTGGTGAGCACTCGGCCGGTGCGCACGGATTGCCGCCACCGGGGGAGAACCAGCCAGCAACACACGTCTCACACTGACCATCAGGTGTCGTGGCTCCGTCCGGCCCGCCTTGGCCTGGCGCGCATGTTGTTGGGAGGCACGGGGAGTCCCCACCAGTGGAGAAGGAGCCTGCGGGGCAAACAGCGCACGAGGAGTTGGCGGTCGCCGCTCCAGCGGGCGACGCAAAGCCAGCAGCGCATGTTGTTGGGCCTTGGCAAGGCGACTCGGCGCCGCCAGGAGAGAACAACCCAGCAGGACACACGGCGCAGTCATCGGTCTGGTGTGTCGCTCCCTTTGGAGCGGATGTGCCGGGCTCGCAAGTGGTTGCCAGACACTGCGTAGCTCCGCCGGGAGAGAAGGAACCTGCCGGGCAGAGCTCACACTGGTCCGTCGGGTGCGAAGCGTTTGCAGCCGCCGCCGCGCCAGGAGCACAGTGCGTGGGTGTGCAGGCGTGTCCTGGACCAAGGCTGAAGGCGCCAGCCTCACACACTTGGCATTGCTCGAGGGGGTCGGACGCTCCACTCGGCGTGGATGACCCTGGCAGGCACTCGTTCGGCTCGCATTGCATGTGGTTTCCGCCACCGAAGAACCCGGCGCCGCATTCGGAGCATGTGGCCGTCGGGTCCTTCGCCCCTTCGGCCGTCGACGCGTGGCCAGGAGGGCACAGCATGGGGACACAGGGAGACATGCCACCAGGGGAGAACGTGCCGGCAGGACAGAGTTCGCACGCTTCGCTTGCGCTGCTTGCCGCCCGAGTGGCGCCCGTTCCAGGCGAGCACTGCATTGGCTCGCACTGGTTGGCGCCTCCGATGCTGAAGGTGCCAATCGGACACTCTTCGCACTCTGCTTGCTCGTCCGAAGCTCCGCGGGGAGAGAAGAATCCGGGCGAGCACGAGGTCTCGAGACACTGTGAGTTGTTGCCGAGCGAGAACGAGCCGGCCGAGCAAATCTGGCACTGGGCCAATGGCTCGCTCGCTCCAGGACCGACTGCAAAGCCAGGTTCGCACTCGGCCATGGCGCACTGACCCTTGCCACCGGCACTGTAGAAGCCGAGGGGGCAGATGTGGCAGTTTCCGCGCTCGAGAGTGTTGCCGCTACTCGGAGCGGCAGATCCGAGGTCACAGGCCGTTGGGCGGCACGGGTAGTTCTCGCCAGGGCTGAACTCGCCGGGTCCGCACATGGTACAATTCGCGGTCGGGTGTGACGCGGCCTCAATAGACCCGAAGCCCTTTTGGCATTTGGTCGGGCGACAGATGCTGTTGCCAGGGGTGAACGAGCCCGGTTGGCACGGCAAGCACGTGACCGCCGTCACGTTGGTGACTCCGTTGTCGTCCGTCACGATGACGCCGCTCTCTTCGGGAGCGTAGAACCCAGGAGAGCAGCTCGCGGGAGTACACAGCGTCGCTCCTCCGGCCGAGAACAGACCGATCTCGCAGCCCGTGCAGTCCGTCGCGTTGGCCGCGAGCTTGTTTGCCTGCCACCCAGCCTCGCACTCGGCCGGAGAGCACATCGGAGCGCCGGCCTTGGCGTACAGACCCCTTGCGCAGGGCTCGCAGAGCGTCTCGTTGCCCAGCGATGTGTGGCCGGCAGGGCAGTTGATGCACGAGCTGATCGGGTCGGATGCTCCTTCGACGGAGAACTGACCTGGTGGACACTGGACGGGTTCGCACTGCCCCTTTCCGCCGTGGCTAAAGGTTCCCTGAGGGCAGAGTGCGCACGAGGAGTTCGCATCGGTGGCCGTTGGGATCATGGACGCGTACCCAGACTCGCACTGCGTGGGCTGGCACTTGGTGGCGTTGCCGATGCTCCAGTACCCAGCACCGCACGGCTCGCAGTCCTTCTTGGGTCCGTGGGCAGCAGCACCGGCAGAGTACCCGGGCTTGCATGTGGTGTCCTGACAGACCGACATGCCGCCAAGCGAGTACTGGCCCTGCGGACACTCCAAGCAGTCGTGCGTCTCGTGGGTCGCACCAGCATGCGCCGAGTACCCTCGCGCGCACTGGACTGGTGCGCACATGGCCTGCCCGCCGGGACTAAAGTAGCCCTGCTGGCAGACCTCACAGTCGTCACCGGAGGTGGGTGCCCACTTGGACTCGGATCCGGCGGGACATGCCATTGCAAGGCACTCATCCTGCTCCTCGCTCGCGAACGTGCCGTTGCCGCAGGTCACGCAGCTCATATTGCCGCCGAGCGAGAACGAGGTGGCGTTACACGTGACACAGTCGTCCGTCGGGTGGGTGGCCCCCTCGAGCGCTTCGGAGCCCGGCGCGCACTCCGTCGGCGAGCAGAACAGACTGACGGAGGTGGAGCTGAAGCGCAGGCCGAGGTCGTGCACCTTAGTGTTGTCGCTGGTCCCGGTGCTGAACGATCCGGCAGGGCACAGAACGCACGATGACCCAAGCGCGTCCGGCTCGTACCCAGGCTTGCAGATCGGGTACTGGCACATCGAGGCATTTCCGCTCGATGTTGTTCCGTACGGGCAGGCCCGGCAGTCTGCCACTGGGTCCGTCGCGTTGAATGACGGCTCTGTGCCGACCAGGCACTGGGTTGGATCACAAGCTGATGCGCCACCCGGAGAGAACCACCCGAGCGGGCAAACATGGCAGTCGGTCGCGCTGGCGGCCGGACTGTTCGGCTGCGAACCAGGCTGACAGGCCATGATTTCACAACTCGCTGTGTCGTTTCCGGGAGAAAAGTAGCCAAACTCGCACTCAACGCAGTCCGCAGCCGCAGACACGGCGCTGGGCGGAGCCACAGAGCCAATGGGGCACGTTGCTGGAGCGCACAGACTCGCACCGAGGTCGTCTTCGCGCAGCGTCGAGGCGTACTGGCCCAGCGGGCACTCGACGCACTCAGTGACGTTGCTGCCGCCCAGTGAGACGGTGCCGACAGCGCAGACCTCGCAGTCCGTGACGTTCACAGCCCCGAGTTTGGTGACGGTACCAGCGGGGCACTTGACCACTTCGCACTCGGTCACGTTGAGCCCGCCGGCCGAGAACGTGCCAAAGTCGCACTGGGAGCAATCGGAGCTGTTGGCGGCCCCGGCGTGAGCAAAGTGCCCGGCGGGACACTCGATCGGCTCGCACGCAGAGACTCCACCAGGAGAGAAGGAGCCAGCGGGGCACTCGTAGCAGTCGGTCGCACTCTCCGCTTGTTCGTTAGGCGCTGACCCTGGCGGGCACTCGAGCGGCAGACACTTGGAAGCCGCCTCGCCAGCGTAGGTGTTGGTTGGGCAATTGCGGCATTGGTCACTGCCACCGAGAGCGTGGGTGGCAGGAGGGCATGGCTGACAGGTGGAAGTCCCGTCGACGGCTGCATTGGTGTCGCTGGCATAGCCCGGGTCGCAGCGGCACGGCTTGCACATGTCGGTGCCGAATATCTCGCTGTAGAAGCCTGCGAGGCACGGGATGCAGTCTGTCGCGTTCGTGGCGTGCAGCGATGGCATGGAGCCGACGTCGCAGCTCACGGGGTACTCGCACACCTCCATGCGTCCGTTGGACCAGGTGCCAAAGACGCACTCGACGCATCCGTTGGTCTCGGTGTCGAAGTAGTGGCTGGGTTCGCAGAACTGCGACGTGTCTTCGACCACTTCCGGCACATACGCTTCTCCAGTCAGCGACTCAACCGTCGAACTCGCCGCGTCTTGGCCGTGGACGAGAGCTGGAGTGGTCGCTAGAACTAACGATGCGACCGCTAGCAGCTTGGCGGCCGCACTTCGTCGCCCCTGGACGCCATCCTTCACGTGTCTCGCGTCGACTCGGAGCACCTTCATCGCGACACAGGCGCTCACCTGCCGCTTCTCTTGTCAGGCGACTCCACTGGCAGCAGTCGACTGGCGGACGGCGAGGAGGTTGAACGCGCTTCGTTCGTCTTCTCAAAGATGACTGGGATCGGCTCGCGAATTCTCGAATGCCGCGAGCGCAGCCGATGAATAAGTGAACGCGGGCGATTGGTCGCGGGCGTTTGGTTGTGGGCTGGCGAGGAGGAAACCATGCCAAGGGGCGATCGTTTCGCTCGGAGGTGTGAACTGGGCGGCAAGAGCCCCTTCACGGGCGACCCCACATGCCTCCCACTGCTCATGCATTGCTGCTGTGCGCTGCAGCAACCTGCACCACAGCAACTTCCGTCGCCGAAACGGCACCGCGAAGGATCGCCAGCCGAATGGTAAGAGAATGGAGACTGGGCCAAGAGCAGGAGGCCGCCTTGCCTCGCTTGAAACGGGTCCGTTTCGAGGCAAAGGGACGCCCGATGCGCCTCTTTGAATGCGCCGTTGCACTTTGGACGCACGCTCTGGCGCAGGTGACTGCTGTTCAAAGACCAGAGTTTCGAGTGCGTTGTCATGCCAGTCTTGAGGCACTGTTTGCTTTGGACTCCAGGATGGAGAAAGACATCGCCTCATGATCACGGTGCCGGCCGCTGCATTGGCTGCCATCCTGCCAAAATATGCTCAATGCTTCATCACAAATGGCTTTGGACGCCATGAGCGGAACTCACTCACTCGACGGATGAGACCAAAGCACTCTTGTTCCAGCAGTCGATAGGAAAGCCTCGCGATCCTCCATGTCGATTGCCCCCGACATGCTCTCAAGCTGAAGAAGTTGGTCGATGTTGAAGTGGAGGCGTTGCACCTGCTGATCTCGTCGACCATAGAATCCTCAAGTGTCATCGAGAATCCTGAGTTCTCACCCGAGCCTTTCTTTCTTGATTGGCAAGCAAAGATCTCTGGCGAGGGGAGGCTTCAACGCGAAGGCTTCGATGTGATTCACATGATGAGAGGAAGCCCTCAGAAGTGATTTCTTAGCGAAGACGCGAGCGACGAGCTCGGCATTTCCGATCCAGTGGCGTCCTGCATCGATGGCGGAGAACGAGGATAATGGAGGGGTATTCAACAATACTGCAGCCCGGGCGGCC
>JAADYH010001013.1:0-11652 GCA_023338125.1 Phytopythium aichiense
CAAGACGGCCGACGAGGTGCAGGCCGAGTACGAGGAACGCCGCCACCGTTAGACCCTCATTCGGTGTTGATGTGGTGGCGTGTCAACCAACCCGTCTGATCGTGGTAGCGGATGCGAGTTTCCGTCCGGTTGAGCCGCTTGTACGTTGTTGAGTGGCGTGGTTACGATAATCAGACCGAATGCATGCATACCCACGAGTGATCTTTTCCGTGTCTTCCTCGCAATGTTTCCGCAGTTATAATATGATTGAAATTATCCCTAAAAATCTCTCTCAACTGCTTACCTGTGGCCAGGCCACAAATACTATATATTCCGGTGGTTTAGCACTGACCGTATTGTGATAACCATTGATATATTTTTACCCGTCCAAAGTAAACTAAAAGAAAGGATATCACGGTTTTCTTCCAGTGGAACCCGACGAATTTTCAACTCTCCAGCCTCGTTAGCAACATTATGGATTAGTGTTCAGTGGCATTCACTCATCGTGGTGTGCCCTTTTACAGCTGTTCAATGGAACCGTAGTATTGACAGCCGCCGATTTTGCCTAATCACTTGAATTACCCGAATTACCAACCTATCGAGCACTTATTTACAGACCACGTCAGATCTGAATTGAATCGCCTGATCTCCAAATAAAACAAGTAAATCCTTTTTAAAGACGTATAAAGTAGCGTACTAAACTGAGACCAGATCAGATCTACATTCAATATTAGTGGAAGAATAAAAAAGCCACTGTGCTCGACGAGGTATCGTATCGGACTGGGCGGCATTTTGTTAAACTGTCATTCAGTGGAAACCTCCTCCTATATATATGATAAAAATAAGTCAAACCAGCAAATTTTGGTGAAATATTGACACGTAAATAAAGAGACTATATGTATTCAAAGCAACAGACGCACAAGGATGTTCCCGAACCAAGCATAAACATCAAAAAGGGTGAATTCTCGCGCGTCAGGAGGCTGTCATCGGTATTGATCCCTTGTGCTGTATTTGTGCTCAATCGCCACAACTAGGATTGCGTTTTTGTGGTGGTTATCACATTTTGACAGAAACAACAAAGTTTGCAAAACATAAAAAGGAGTATTTAATTCGCGGCTCATCAACTTCTAAAATTTGCAAGCTCACATTTATCAAAATCACTCGCATATTACCCTTATTTACCAAAATGATCAAACTAGATCACTCCGATTAACAAATACTGGCTTTCCACTTGTAAGTGGAAACTACATCTTCACATTAAATAGCACCTGCATTGTTTATACAGTCAAACCTCCCGGCAGGCTGATCATTGGATACCGTGCTAATGCACGGGAACGCGCAGTTTGATCACACAATGCGGCTGAGGGGTTTTGCCTGTTTCGTGCACTTTTGGAAACCACTACATATTTTGCTGAGTAAGTCTTTCTCCAGAAATCAGTTTTCGAAATTGATCGCATCGTAGTGATGCCCTGTGTTTGCGCTATTTTTCTGAAATGAATGCTTGCCGGACTGCGTTGATATCACGAAAAGCACGGCCAATTTGGTCGTCGATCGTTTTTGAGTGATAATCAAGTTTCCTGCCAGCTTTAGACTTTATATTTGCATATTGTGCACATTACCTTCGTCAGAGGCTTCAGGGTTTTGGTTCGATGAGTAATTCCTCTGAAACTAAATATTTATCGAATATTATCTTATTTCAAAGTTTATATTTGTATGCAATGTTTGCATATGAAAGAATAGCCATGACGATTTCCAAAGATTCACGAAAAATTAGCGCTGCTATAGCTTAATGGTAAAGCCCTCGATTTGTTACCGAGAGGACGGTGATTCGATTCCGCCTTGCAGCATAACCACTCACATACTGAAAGTCTATCATTAATACATGGAGGCCGGCACAGAACTGCAAAAACGACCGCCCGCGTCACCATGTGTCAACTGATTGACCGCCAGTATGCTCAGTACCATCATGAGTCGGGCTCTCCTTCTGATTAGGATTCGAAATTTCGAATTTCAACAATCCAAATCACAGCGGGCCTTGGCGTACAGAGAGATATCGTATCACAGTTACAACAAAACCAGAACGAAAAACAGAAGAGGAGAAAAAAATAAATTATGCACCGGTTTAGACAACAGCTTCCATCAAAGCCACGGTTCGCATAGCTGCTGTCGCTGCTGCTTCTTCCTCTTTGGTTTTGGCGGTGGCGTGGCGAGGTCGCAAAGCAGATCACGGGTCAACAACCGCCCACCGACTGTCGCTGTCTTCCGCACGCGCTTGCGTGGTGTCGGGAGCACGAGCACGTCCTTCTCAATGGCTGGCTTGGTGCGGAGCCACGCGGCTATTGCGGTGTCTTTTGAAGCGCCATTGCGGTGGAAGACGCTCACACACTTGTCCAAGATAGGCTTGGACGGAGGGAACAGACCACACCCCTTGAACCCCGCAATGATATTCTTCAAGTTGCTTTACTCCCACGCAGTGCTGGCAATCTTGATCGCTTGCTCCTTCGTGACAGAGTAGTTGCCAGTCTCGCCAATGTAGATCTCTGTGAGGATCCGCAGGCGCGCCTTGTACCCGGCGAAGACGGCCACATCCAACGGCTGGATCAGATGTGTTGCATTCGCCGGCAGAAGAACGATCAATATTCCGAGCATCTGATCCTCGGCAACGACATCGAGGGAGTAATGCGACGAGCAACCGTCGATCACCAGCAGCAATGGGCGCGTGACATCCAGAGGCACACTTGTCGAGAAGAAGTGGAGCCACTTGACGAACAACGAGCTATTCATGAACCCGGTGGTTGTCGTTGTCACTGCAGCCCCTGGAACTGCGCATCCATCCAGAATGCCGAGTCGGACAGTGACACCGGGCAGGATAACACAGCGGCGGCACCAAGACCCCGGCGGCGCTTCCACACGCGACAACCTTAAGGTGGAAGCTGGTTGACACATCTTGATGCCAGACGTTCCTGGAGCCCCGTGCCGCGACGATGCGCTTGGATCCCTTGGCGTCTGAAACGCGGTCTCGTCCGAGTTGAACACTTGCGTCGCGTCCATCTTGTACTCGATCAACACTTTCGCAAGCGCGTTGAACAAGAGCTGAGTGTCCTCGCCCGTCACGCTGTTGCGTGCCTTGGTCACCTTCTCAGAGGTCCTTGGTGCGAGCGTCGGGTGCCGCCCCATGAATCGACGATACCAGGCGCCTCCGACGGTCTGGCCTATTGTCTGCGCACTGATGATGCTGGCCTTGTAGATGATCTCGTGTCGTCGGGCTGGGTGCCCGACGTGCTGACGTCCGATGATCCAGTCGACCAGATGAGCCTCGGCCTCAGGAGTCAGACGAGGCGACGGCCCGCGGCGACGCGGCGTACGGAGGATCCCGGGGTTACCCTAGGCAACCCACTTCATCAGCGTTCGATAAGGTATCTTGGTGTCAAGACTGACGGCTCGTCCCTTTTCACCATCTAGTATGTGTTTGACGGCAGCGATGAGCTCATCGCTCTAGTAGTCAAGAACCCTTCGTGTGGGTGTGCTTGGTTTGGCGACGAGTAAATGGGCTACTTCAGCGAATTGACGAGAAAACGAAGAAGTCAAACATCCATTTGAACAGGTTTCACTGGCTGCAAGGCGACACAGCTTTGTAGCCAATCGCATTTCAGTATTTAACGTATGCGATAGTGATTGGCTTAAATTCACGGTACACGGATCTGGTCGAGTGCACGAAATTGGCAAAACCAATTATATTTAGTTGTGCATGGTGGTTCGCTTTCGTCGCTGTCGACTGAACCGCTCGACGGTGCCGAACGCGCGCCGTGGGTAGTCGTGCATGTGTCTTGAGCGATGGATTGAAGAGCAGACTGACAGCATGTCACCGTGTCTGCCAGCCTGCTTGTCTGACGACCAGGCAGCGAGTCGCCGAGTCGGCTTGCTTGCTAGTAGACTGACTGCCTCAACAGAGTGTGGATGTGCATGAAATGTCAAAGAACAAAGCGCAAGTCAATGCTGGCATACGAGAACAGCCAACGATTGACGTTTCTGGTTGAGCCGTCGCGTTCTCAGGGGGCGTCGATCGTCATCATGCTGAGCTTGGTGTCAATTCGGCAACAATCGCGGTAGAGACGGAGCTTCTTGGGGGCAATTGAGACTACTGCTCCTGGACGAGGAAGCTCAGAGTCGTTGCGGTCCACATTGAGCAGCGACACGGTAATGAGATACAGGTTGGCTTCAAAGGGATCCTCGCGTTGTGCGTGCTGGGACTTCTGCAGTTGGCATGAGAGTGAGCGCTGAGCAATGCCCGGTGTGCACATACATCCATTGTCTTACCTTCTGTTGCAGCTCCAATGGCTCTGGCGCCTGGTGCTCGCCGAAGTATACCCGCAGGAAGTTCAGGCCTTTGACGGTCTGGAGGGTGGCCCAGAGCATGCGAGCTCTGATCTGAACGGAGCCAAGAACTTCCGGATCCGTGTCGTCATTCTTGTTAATGCAGTCACGCAGACCTGTTCGACACCAGGTCACAATTAGTATCAGCCGCGCTCCCATGAGGATCGTGCTGTCGGCAACTTCCCGTCGATAGTGTCGATGATTTTGTGCTCGTGCAGCTTGAGCGACGTCTATATCTTCTTCAATGGCGACAGGTATTTCATCGTCGCCCGCTCGATGAGCGATGGAGCTTTCATGCGCGCTGCCTCTGCTGCAATGGCATTGGAGATCGTGAAGCGAGTCTTGTAGCCATCGGCGAGATCACCGTAGTCGTCGGCGAGTTGGCGGTAGCCGTGGCGTCGCTCTTGCCGATTGCGTCTTTCTCGCGCTTCTTGGGTGGCGGCATCGCATTTGGGCTGAGGGCAAGTAGTGTTGACGCTGGCGGGCAGAATGAACAATGGCGTTGGCACGCAATCGCGGTGAGTGCGAGAGTGCATGTGGTCAGGCGTAGCGCTCCTGAAACAAGAGTGCTGTCCGTGACGCGGAGATAGGAAGACCACAAAGTACCTTATGCCCATTATTCACGATTATAAAATCGTGGCGGTCGGAACCCAGGCCGTTGACCCCGTTGGAAGGTTGCAACGCACCGTGTGAAGCATCGACCGTTGACCCTGTCGAGCAGCCGCAACAGTACGAAACAAGAGTTCTATCTGTGACGACGAGAGCGACCACAAAGTGCCTCGTGCATCGATTTTTAAATCGTGGTGGTCGAAGCTTAGGCCGTTGATCCTATCGGACGGACGCCACGGTACAAACCCCAGGTCGTTGCTCTCGAGGGACGTGATGATGTAAGCTGAATGATAGAAAGTGTTTACTCGAGCAGATTTTCAAGTACGACACGAGGTGACACCCGCCTCGTGATCCTCGGCTCTAGAATCATCGTCTCATCCAATCGGACTCGACGATCGAGGCAAGGACGTGCTCCTCCTGCTTAGCTGGTGCCGTGTCATCCTGCTCGTAGTGATTGCTACGCATACGCGTTGTTCAGCTGCACGATTCTGCGTCGTCACGAGAGTGACAGAAACACATCATGGGCTCCAGAATCGACCGAGCTTTCAAGTGCGTTCGCATTGTCGAAGCAAACGTTCGCGCAGCCGGCAAATGACTGGCGTCTGGAGTGGAGAGTTGCTGCATGGCCTGTGTGATTTCTACCAGCAAAAAGTTCAGTGCAAGTCGGGGATGGTTGCTGAGTGAGGACGTGATGTGCTTGCTGTAGGACGATATTCCAGTGTGCATGTGCCAAATCGACGGCGACACAAAACGAGGTTGCGAAGAAAACTGCTTGAGACGCGCGGTACATGGTGTGCAAAGATGCTGATGTTATGGTTGCTACTCACATTTGCATTGATGTGGTCCGTCGTAGATACGATTCGAGTGCATTGCGGACTTGTCCATGTGAAAAACGCCTGTTGCAATCGGCAGTTGCAGCTCGGCTCGTCGCTTGCGACCGCGGTGATTGACTGTGGGCGAAGAGGCGTCGGCGTCATCACGCTTGGAGGCGTCAACATCGGCCGTTTTGTCGGCGAGTACGTCGGCGAGGTGCTGACTCGCCGTGAGGCTCGACTACGCTCTCCGGTATGTATGCACACTACTTGTTCGGGGCACAATTCGAACGCAACACTATCACGATATCAAGTTATATCGACGCGAAAGGCATTTCTACATGCTGCAGCTCAATGCTAACGAAGTCATCGATGCCACGCGAATCGGAGGACGTATAAGGTTAGTGAATCACAGTTGTGAACCGAATTGTCGAGTGGAGAAGTGGGTTGTACGTGGTCAAGAGCGTTGTGGTCTGTTTGCGGTTCGACGAGTAAGAGCTGGCGATGAACTCACCTTTGACTACAGGTGCCAAACCATCGATAGCTTGGCGAGCGAGACCAAGAAACGTCAATAGTTGACTTTTGATCTCTGACAATGCTGCTCGTGTATTCTTGAGCACGGTTTCAAGTGTCTGTGCGGGTCCACGAACTGTCGAGGTGCGCTTCGTACGCTGAAGCCCACACAACACCATGAATCTCAGGCACACATGCAGCCACCGATGAAGAAACGATTCATGTAGCTTACCATGAATCGTTACTTGCAGACTTGACGACTGGAAATGCTGATTCAAAGCCCGGTCATTCATTGCAACCAAAATTGCACAATACTTTCGATTCAATATACCATTTTTGTGAACGTTGAGTCGAGCTCGACACAATTTCTCCTTGTCACACGCACCTCACGCCAACGGAGCGTCTAGATTTCTGTGCGCATCTATTTTCATTTGCGAATTCTAGAAGAATCACATTGTCGAAGTGTTTGGTGTCGGCGCTATCCTCTGCGCCTTCGGATTGTGCGTCCTCTGCTTGCTGTTGATTGTGCCCATGGCTTTCACCGCTGAGGAACGACGAGAGCGACATCGATTGGCTGTGCGACGGCATCGAGCTCGCGAGACCCCCGAGGCAACAGCAGAGAGACGGCGCCGTGAATGAGAGCGATATCGTCATACTCATCCGACTGTCAGTGCTGGCGAAGCGAGTCAAACTGTCGGCGAGCTGCATCACCGTTGGCTAGACGGAGAAATCCCTAGACTCCGCCCTGTTTCGAGCCGTACAAAAGACGGCGTTCCACATGAGTTGAGGCTGAAACTTGGGCCATCTGGACGAGACGACTTGTGCTGTCTGTGACTGCAGCAAGCTGTTCAAGTCAATCCACATGATTCCAATTGCTGACGCTGACCGCACGCAGCAACTGCGGGCATTGCTGTCATGTGAAGGCGAAAATATGTCGATGGAACTGATTGCTGACTACGACTGCTCGAGTTTTTTCGAGAATTCAACGGTATGCTGCTCTCCAAGCGTGGTGTGCACTCAGCTGGATACCTGCAAATTTGCGACGACTGCAACAGCAGCCTGCTCAAGAACACAATACCCAATTTTGCAATAAAGAATGGCTTCTATGTTGGTACTTTACCGACTCGCTTTGCGAACGTCACGCTACCCGAGCGCATGATGAACCAGATCGTTTCCATTATCGCCGTCACGCGAGTGATGCGGGGTGGAGCGCATCGTGCGATTCGTTCGCACTGTCTTGCGTTTGATTCGGCCCCTGGACCTGCGGCAGCGCTGCTACCGACTTCAATCCACAACATAACCTCGTATCGTGTCGTCCTTGCGGGACTTTTTACGACCGAGCAGCAAGCACGAGTACGGCAAATGCACCTTGTTCGGCGCCAAGTGGTCGAGGACTTGCTCGCATTCAACCAGCAGCACAAACCAATCTACGATGGTATTGCTGTTGACTGCTTTTGGTTCGCTGCCGAAACTGTGCCCGAACACTTGATTTGTGAAGAGGTAGCTGCCAACGTCGAAGCAGATGACATCGACGATGAGGGCTATCGAATAGGTGGTGTCACCGAGCTCGACGGTGCTGATGCAGAAACCGACGTGGTTGAGCGTCGGGTAGACTTTATTTCGGAAGATCGAGAGGTGACCACGCAAAACACGCCATCTGTGCCTGAACGCGTAGAAAAACTACCGATCCAGCATACAGAGCAACCTCAGTTTCTTGTTCGTCATTCAAGCCGATTCGCAGCCAACGACATGGCGTTGTTTGCCATGATGCTCCTCCACTTGTCCCCTTATGGTAGAGGGCATCCTAGTGAGTGATGACATGTCCAAGTGTCCTTGGAAGCGTGTATCAGGCACTACTGCATGCTGAGATCACGACGCTTTGCCGAGAACGAGCTGTTCATGCTCGTTAGTTTCGACTTCCTGTCCGTGCAACGTATGTACCTCCAAGTCAATCTCAAGTGCCAGCGTTGTCCAGCTCTCTTTCAACCCTACAGTGCCATTACCGAAGAGTAGTTGATGGAGGCGTTGAGGAAAATGAGCTCAGACGCCAAGGACGCACAGTAGCGAATCACGACAACAGCTCGAATGCGAGCAATTTTTTTTTAAGACTGTAGAGTTCAGCAGTGGGGTTATGTGGGGACGTGATGCAGAACGAGCGCAATGCCGACGACGGGCGTTTGCCAATCAGGCGCGGTTCGGTCAACCAGCGCTATTCGTGATATTAACGCCCAACGTCACCGAGTCATTCGCCTCGAGCTCGAGTCTGTGCTCTCAATCTGCGAGAACGCCATTGTGCGCATGCTGGTCTTCATCAAGGAGTCGATCGTTCCGCTTGTCATCCAGCTCATGTGCGAGGTCGATGAACCAACATTGACGAACCGGAGACATTCACCGTGGTCTCGGACGCCGACAACTCGGTCAGCGACGCGGCCAGTGCTGCGATCGACCGCCTTAGCACCTCACTCGGCAGCTCGGTCGTGCTCCAACCCGCGATCCCGGTCATCAAGCAGTTGCTCGACGACACCGACAGGCGCAAACGCTGCGCTGGTCTGTATGCTACGTGCCTCACGGGCGAGAGCGCCAAACAGCTCATGACGCGTGAGCTCGACAACGTGGTCATCATGGTACTCCCGTTCCTAAACGACCAGCACACGTGCGTGCAGAACGCGGCGTTGCACTGCATCGGCTAGTTCGCAGAGGACTTCGGTGAAATCGCCAACGGCATGAACTTCCTGGCCAAGTTCCACGACGAAAATAAGTCCCCGACGAATGAAAGCAAGGACACCTCGACGCTTGAGATATTGGCGAAGTCGTTAGTGCTGATGATGCTGATGAAGGCGGCGCTCGTTCTGCTGATGCTCTTGGCGTCGGTGGACGTGCTCGTGGCGAAGTCTCTCGTGCTGGTGATGCTCTTGGCCGGCGCGGACGTGCAGTTAGGGCGGGGTTTTCTACTCTCTGTCTTCCTGGATAACCGCTTAGTGGCCGTCAAGAGTTCAAGTATTGCTCGGTGATGCGGGGCCAAAAAAAAAACAGCGAAGGAAATGTTGCATCAGCTGTTTTAGTGATGACCAAGCCGTGAGCAGAGGGCGTTAGGTCTGAGCGAAACCAGAAGCTGGACTTGCGTCGGCCTGGATGAAGAGACTCCGGCGTGTCGATGCGTGCGTTGATTCATTTCTGTCGGAATGACTATCGATTAGAGCGTTCGTTGCGATCGTTGAACGACCAGCAAGCGGCGCGTCTGTATCACTCTTTTCACTGAACGGCGCAGATTCGTCGTCGCCGTACCATACCCTGCTGTTGGCGCTCTTCTCACCATCATTGGAGTAGAGATAAGCGAGCTTCTCAACACCCTCGGGCTTCAGCCGATTGCGGCGCTTGGTGAGAAAGAAAGAGTGGATACTTCACGAACGTTCGCTGGAAGCAGAATAAGTTGGGATGATGAGTACGCGCGAGGTGATGTATTCGAATTCCACGAAGCCTCTGTGAATCATCCACCAGTCGAATGGAGGGCCCGGTGCGTGTCGTTCGCACTCTTCAGGAGTCTAGCCCCTCATCATGCGCACGAAGGACATCAATACTTGACGAACGTCTCGCGTTGAGACTTTTTGTCGGAGACCGAACTGTTCCGCCAACCTCATTGTGGCATCAATTGCCCCCACAAGATCGTTGCTGTCAAAGGCGTCGATGGTCATAATCGGGTCGTGGAAAAAAGCAGCGTACATCGCGTCGGTGCAAACGGACCTCCACCTAGACCGAACTAGACGGAGAATCTCAGCCTGGACATCTCGGTCGACACCGATGTGAGTGTTGAAGTAGGCCTCGTGAGCCGCAAAAAACTGAAAGCAGTCGTACACCATCGAGAGGCAGCAGCCATCCTTCTCGAGAACGCCAAAAGCCTTCACAACAGGTTCAACCAGCTGTAGAACTGCTCGTGCTCGCGACCAGAAGTCGGGTTCTGACCCCGATCGCCTTGACGCGGTCCAGCTTCGCTTACGCATTCTTGTATCGCTAGAGCAACGCGACATTGTCGAAAATCTCGTGTTGGACAGAATGATATCTCAGCACGCTCGATATACATGCGGTACTGGAGTACCATCACTTCGACACTGGGATCGCGAGTGCATAGCGACGCCGACGAGATCCGAGAAGTTGCCGCTGCTTCTCGCGAAAGTGATAGAGCAGCGCAGGACGCTTCCAAACGAACTTGCCAATCGCCACCGCGTCCTTGAGAACGTCGCCAAGATAAAAAAAATTGCGAACATTTCCTTGATCAGCAAGTTGAGCATATCCGCTGAGTGGCCCGTTGCACATGACGGCTGGCCTCAACTTCTGCACCTTTTGCCACGCCTTCTTCATGTTGGATGCGTTTTCGGTGACCACAGCGCACATCCGCCGACCCCCTGGTTGCCATCTCAACTTGTTTGATCACGTCGCTGATGTCGAGGCCCAACTATTATCCAGTATTCAGGTCGTCTCGCGTCCGATTGGACTACCAAAACAGCGGACGAATGAATGATGATGCCACTATGAAGTTCACGATGCTCTCGCTGTTGGGATCCGATGATGCACGCCTTTGTCCTTACCACTTGAAAGCGGCTCCAGCGCATTTCAGCCAGATAAATGGTCCCTCCACAGTTCGCGCGCCAATTCGATAACAGTCATCACGTCGACTTGGATGCTTGCGAGCCCTCGGTCAATCCACAAATGGATGAATGAAATCATATCTCCGACCACACTGAGTTTTTGTATTGCCATTGCATGTGAATATTGACCAATCATATGCATTTATGTTGTTTTATCCAATCATATGTAAGTGCAATTCGTGTTTTTGGCCAATTGCCATCCAGAGTCGGGCTGAGGTCGGAAACGCTCCAACTCCGACGTATCGGGTCGGAGTCAGGCCTCAGATATGTCAATTGGCAAGGTGAGAGACTCTTAGCCACATATCATTTGGATATCTGTTCCCTCTCCGACAAGTAGCGATGAGCCTGAACGACCTCAAGCCTGCCAACACGAAGCGCGCGCGATCAACCGCCATGAAGACTTTCGAGCGTTTCCTCTCTGGCGAAGGGACCAGCATGGATCACGTGAGTTCCATGATCTTCGCTGAGCTCAGCCGCGCAAGCGCGATCCTGGTGACGCTGATGGACAAGTTTGGCGTGCACCTCGCCTTCCACGCCGGCTCGAGGGGGCAACATCTTTCGCGCCATTCCGTTGTGCAGTACTACCGCCAGGTCAAGTGCTGGCTTCTCGACGAGTTTCTCGTCCAAGCTGGCGCGGTGGCGAGGAAACTGCTGAGCATGGGACGGACGGACGCTGGAGCAGCACTGTATCAAGCGCGAGAGTGGTGGATTCGTCAAGAAGG
>JAADYH010001014.1:0-11645 GCA_023338125.1 Phytopythium aichiense
CTGCCGCTCTCGCCTTGCCGACGAACCCCATGCTGACTGACCCACTCTGACCCGCAGCGGGGCTCCGACTTGACGACGTGGTGGACACGCCCGCGGGCGCCGGGTACCTGCGCGCGTACCGCCGAGAAGACGACATTTGCACGGTCGTCTACCCGTGGGGCCACGGCTTCATCCACTGGAGCCATGTGGAGAAGGCGGAGGTGGCGCTGGCGCGGCAGCTGCGCAAGCGCAAGGCCAACGAGTTCGTTCCGCTCGAGCACCAGCACTTGTTCGAGCAGGTGGAGAGTCTCACAGAGAACCTCCCGCCTGCGCCTGCGGAAGCGACCGGCGAGCAGCCAGAGGCCGTGGTAGTGACCGGCGTCAACGTCGAGGAGTACAAGGCACTGCTGGCGTCGCTCGAGGAGGAGGTTCGACCCCGCCATGCGACGGACGTTTGGGTGCACCCGCTGTGGCTAACACATGTGTGTATTATGGATGGACGTACAGCATGCGGACGCGGAGGTGCTCGAGCAAGATCTGAGCTTCCTGCGTCGCGTGCAGGCGCTGGCGAGCAAGACGAGAGAGCTGTACGCGAACAAGCGGCCGCGGCTGGACGACGACGAGCAGCAGCAGCGGAGACCGGGGAGGAGGAAGAGGAGGAGGAAGACAACGACGAGGAGATGGAAGAAGAGATGGAGAGCAAGCAGCCGAGCGGCCAGGCAGACGTCAAGCAGAAGCAGCAGCAACAGCAGGAGCAGCAGCAACAGCAGCAACAGCAGGAGCAGCAGGAGGAGGAGGTGGCTTAGCATCAGTATGATCTATAACAGTACTTTTATTCACGAGTTGCTGAGAAAAAGTTTGGTTGGTCCACGGCCCATCGCTGGCTCATCAAAACCTCGCTCTCTGTCCAACTCCCCGAGGTTTTTCACCTTCACTGGTCCCCATGGCTCGAAGCCGCGAGTCCGATACCCAAGCACAGTCATCACTTTCCGACTTGGCGGCGGCGGTCTGCATCCCTCCGCTCTCCTTCCCGGGCTGTCCCCTGTGTATTTCCCAGCGGCAAGATGGTCAAGCGCAAGAAGCACGATAAGGACAAGTACTACAACCTGGCGCGGCAGCAGGGCTACCGCGCGCGGTCGGCCTTCAAGCTCATCCAGCTGAACAAGAAGTATGACTTCCTGTCGACCGCCAAGGTCTGCATCGACCTGTGTGCCGCGCCTGGCGGCTGGTGTCAGGTCGCCGCGAAGTACATGCCGGCGTCCAGCATCATCTTGGGTATCGACCTGTTGCCGATCCGGCCGATCCGCGGCGTAAAGACGTTCCAGTGCGACATCACGACGGCCAAGTGCCGGCAGATCATCCGGCAGGAGATGCAGAGCTGGCAGGCGGACGTGGTGCTTTGCGACGGCGCGCCCAACGTCGGTGCTGAGTACTCCAAGGACGCGTACGTGCAGAACGAGCTAGCGCTAGTGGCGCTCAAGCTCGCGGTGGACGTCATGGGCCGCGGCGGCACGTTCGTGTCGAAGGTCTTCCGGTCGCAGGACTACAACGCGCTGCTCTGGGTCTTCAAGCAGCTTTTCAAGAAGGTGAGCGCCACCAAGCCGCTGTCGTCGCGTAACGAGTCGGCCGAGATCTTCGTCGTGTGCGAGCAATACCTGGCGCCGCACTCGATCGACCCGAAGCTGTTCGACCCCAAGTACGTCTTTGACCAAGTCGACGGCGGCGAGAAGAGCATCACGATCTTCCACCCCAAGTACGGCGTCCAGAAGCGTCATCGCGAAGGTGAGTCTTCTTTGTGTTCATTTGGACCGTGCATGGTTGTATGTTTTGCATGTCGGCTGCATTCTCTAGAGTCTCTAGCAAACCATCTCCGCACCATTGGTCGCTAGCGCTACTTGTAGCCAAGAGCAACTATCAAGCACTCGTGCTGGCAGCACATGTTGTTGCCTGCGTTCTTTTGTCGCTTCGGCGGCGAAAGGGCGTAGGTGACGGCTCTTTGTTGTCAGCATGGGTGAGATCTATGACATTTCCGCTGTACATGTGCATGTGCCTGCGTTCCTGTATGCAGCAGCATCGCTAACCAATCCTGTGTTGCGTTCCAGGTTACGACGAGGCGCTTGGGCAGACGTTGACCAACGAGTGCAGCGTGTCCCAGTTCGTTGACGCGGCCGACCCGATCCGCCTGCTGACTGATGCGACGGCCATCCTTTTCCGAGAGGAGGACGATGTGTACAAGGACCACCCGGACACGAAGGACGAGATCCTGACATGCCTACGCGACCTCAAGGTACGCTTCGTCTTTGTCTTTGTGGTGTGTGGGTGCTTTGGTCTGGCAACCTCGGGGGAGGAAGTGAGGAGAAAGCTGTTTGCGTCTGAGCCCCACTGTTGTTCCGGCGCCGGATTAATTTCCGGAAAACCCACCGCGAAGCCAGTGTGTGGCACTGCTGCTAGATGCCCTTGTGCAGTCTGATCCTACCCCCAACGCCACTGACCGTCGCAGCCACGACCATGGTCTTGACCAAGACTGGACTTTGATTGCTCACGTGTCGGTGTGTGATCTATCAGGTTCTTGGCAAAGGCGACTTCAAGCAACTGCTGAGATGGCGCGGCAAGATGGTCGCGTACAAAGCTGAACTGCTGAAGGCCGAGGCGCCTGAGGAAGAAGCCGCGGAGCCTGCCAAGCCGGCCAAGAAGGAGGAGCACAAGGACCTGACGGACAAGGAGAAGGACGCGCTCGTCCGTGAGGAGCTGGCTCAGCTGCGTGCCAACCTGCTGGCGAAGAAGAAGCGCGACAAGAAGAAGGTATGTGGCATGTTCATGTTTATATTCGTGTTGTATGCCATGCATGTCATCTCGCGCTCCGTGCTGGACCTTGGGCGTATCCCAGTAGTCCTTGCCACAATTTCTGTTGGCATGTTACGGATTAACCCTCCTGACTCCCGTTACGCGCCCATATTGACTTTCGACCCCCAATCCTGGCCTTCGCTGGTCTCCTCTGTGAGACCGCGTGCGATTGCCGGTCGATTTGGGTTGGACATGCAAACGATGGGTCTCGTACGGAGTTCGAGATGCGTGTATGTGTGTATATTTGCGTGTTGGCGGTATCCAAAGCCCCTTTCGATGCTATTCGATATGGATTGGTCCTTGAACAGACCGGCTATTGAACTCGCCTAGATGAAACTCCTGCAGCCTTCAGCTATTCGGGCTCTCCGTGCCGTAGAGACTTGAATCGTTCTTGTGCTCAGACATTCTCTGCGCTCTGCACGTTGTATGTCGATGTGCATGATTGAGTGTCATGATGTCTAACGGCTTTTGATCTGACTTTTTACAGGAACGTGAAAAGAAGCGCAAGCTTCGTATCCGTGCGGCTCTCGGCATGAACGCGGACGGCATTGACGTGACGGAGGCGGAGTCAGTATTCAGTCTTGGCGAACTCGGCCTGTCCAAGTCGAAGGTGGACGCGTTGGAGAATGCCGGCGTTGACTCGGACGCGGAGGACAGCGACGCTGAAGACGTGTCTGAGTCGGATGACGACGACGTGGACAGTGAAGACGAGTACGAGAAGATGCTGGACGCGCAGATGGAGAAGCTGTACGACGACTATCTGACCCGTCGCGGAGACGACGTCAAGACGATCAAGGCGGTGAAGCGCAGCAAGATCGCCAAGCGCGCGCTAGCCGGCGAGGCGCTTGTGCAGGACAGCACTCTGTACGACGGCGACGCGCAGGCGTACCAGAAGATGATCAACCCTGACGAGGTGCGTGGCGATCTGCATGTTGTGTGTTGCATGTTGTGTGTCCTCCCCATTCGTGTTATCTGTTCTGGGTCGCTTGGTACCTCTGCTCAGTTGTCAAACATGGGGAAGATCGATGGATTGCCACCATGTCTGACTGCGCTTCGCCCGTCAGTGCGGGCGCAGTCCTTTGTGCATCCAACACCTCCTTCATCAGATTTATATATGCGCATAGTGTGTAGCCTGATATCTAACTTTGAGTGACTTGTCTTCAACAGAGCTCGGATGACAGCGACAGCGATGAGGAGGACAAGCTGGACGTTGCGCTCAAGTTCCCCGAAAAGTCAAGCGCTGCGGTGTCGCGTTGGTTCTCGGGCAACAAGCTCTTTGACGGTGTGGACGACAAGGAGTCGCTCGTGATGCCGGACATGCCGAAGACGGACAAGCAGATCCGCAAGGAGAAGCGCAAGGCAGCGAAGGACCGTCAAGAGCGTCGCACGCTCAAGAAGCAGAAGAAGGAGGAGAAGGAGTACGAGTTGGAGTTCGGCACGGAGTTCGACGTGGCCGCTGCGGCCCACAACAGCGACGACGACGTTGTCATGAGCGAGGAGGAGGAGCTCGAGGACGAGAAGACCAAGGAGAAGAAGGCGCTGATCAAGTCGGGCATGGGTGCTGCGATCAAGGGCGATGCTTCTGGATCGAGCGCGTTCGAGGTGGTCGCTGCTAGCGCCGAAGATGCGATCGCGGAGGCAGACTCGGACGATGATGAGGAAGCGTTGCTGCCTCGCATGGACGACCGGAAGTACGACTCGGATCACGAAGACTACGACCCTGAAGACCGCGCACGCACGTTGGCGCTGGCATCCATGATGGTGAAGCGCTCAAAGGCGAAGGACGTGATTGACGCGAGCTACAACCGGTACGCTTGGAACGACGCCCACGACCTTCCGGACTGGTTTGCGGACGACGAGGAGAAGCACTATCGGCCGCAGATTCCGATCCCGAAGCACATTGTGGAGCAGATGAAGGAGCGGTTCATCGAGATGGCTTCCAAGCCTGTGAAGAAGGTGGCCGAGGCGCGCGCTCGCAAGAACCGTCAGCAGATGAAGAAGCTGAAGGCGGCCAAGAAGAAGGCGACGGACATCGCTAACCTGCCGGACATGTCGACGCGCGAGAAGGTCAAGGCGATCGAGAAGGCGATGAAGGGGGCCAAGACCAAGAAGGAGAACAAGGTGTACGTTGTCTCTCGGCGCGGCGGCCGGTCGTCGACTGCACAGAGCGCCGGCAAGAAGCCGAGCGGCAAGGTCAAGCTGGTGGACCCGCGCATGAAGAAGGACAAGCGCAACGCGGACAAGCGCGCCAAGCGCGGCAAGAAGGCCAAGAGATAGAGTGCTGGAGTGTCAAGCGCAGGGCCATGTGCTTCGCCTGGTGTCGGTGTCTTGCGCCGGCATGGATTTGAAGCTAATTTATCGTGATAGTGTAAAATTTCTCCTTTCAACACTTTGTCAGTCAGTAATGCGAGCACACGGAGTCGCATGCGGTTTGAACGACCTTCAACGGCACTTGCGGCTTCAGAGCACTTCGGGCCTTGGTTGCCATGTCACGGCGTCTTCGCCGTCGCTGGTCTCGTGTTCTTCGACTTCTTCGCGGCATTCCTGCTTGCGAGGTCCGTCTTGGGCTCTCGCCACTCCCATCGCTCGTGGCGCCGCGCGTGGGTCGCGCCTGCCATGTTGGAGCTCGCAGAGTACACGGCGCGGTCGCTGGCGCTTTGGTGGAGGAAATAGAGCCCCGCGTTCGTGCGTCGCTTGGTTGGGCTGCGCGCGCCGCTCCCATCCAGCGCGCCATTGGCCAGGCGCTCATACACGGCCTCGCTGATCCGGTTGAAGCTGCAGACCGGGCACGGCGCCTCGACCACGCTGCGCCGAAACTCGCGCGTGAAGAGATGCTTGGTCGCCATCAGCGGCAGCGGCAGTGCGTTCATGCGTTTCTCGAACTCAGGCACCACCTCGTCCTCGAACAAGCGCTTGGGGAACACGTGGCCGCACGTGAACACCTTGACGTGCGTCTCGAGCGGGTCGCTCTTGCCCAGCGACTGCGCCGAGTGAGGGCCGATGCGGACGGCCACGTGCGCTAGATCGTTGCTCACGATGTTCTCCTTGACCAGGTCCAGCAAGTTCAGTGTCGGCGACAAGGTGGCAGAGGAGTCCTGCGGGTTGATGGCCGTGGGAAGAGGCGCCGCGCCTCCCGATCGCTTCGCCGCGCTATGCTCGAGGAACGACATGCACACGCGGAACAGGAACTGGCCCGAGAACGCAAGCGCGTGACACTTGTCAATCCACTCGCGGTCGCGATCATCAAAGTGCGTCACGGGCTTGGCACCATCTGCTCCACCATCACCAGACACCAGTCCATTCCCACTGACAGCCGCGACGACATCCGAGAAGAAGATGGCTGCCAGTAGCGACGAAACGTGCGGGTACACACTCGGGCTGACAAGGAAGACCTCGAGCTCAGCGCGTCCGAGCCCGGACTCGACCCATTTCACAAGCAGCCGTGCCAGAATGGCCGCGCGCAGTTGCTCCGAGCTGACCTTCTCGCCGTCTCCCGCCTGCTTGTGCCGCTGGACGACGAGCGAGTTGAGCAGCTCTAGCAACTCCTGGCGCATCTCGTCCTGGTGCTCGGCTTCCTCAGAGCCGAGTGCGTCCGACTCGATGGAGAACTGGCGGCGGCGACGACTGTGAGGCCCACTTTGAACCTTCGTCGGCGATGAGGGCGGGGAAAGCGGCGACACCGCACGCAGTGCACGCTTTGCGTTGAGTCGACATTCGAGCGCCTCGACTAACTCGTCATGAACTTCGTAGATGCACGCCGCAGCCGACCAGTTGCCGTAGTCCACACAACGGGCGACAACGATAGGCGGGCGGTAGCGGTCCGCGAGCTCCTTCATGAGCGACTCGACGGCGGACTGCGAGTACTCGTCACTTTCGTCAACAACAGGCTTGTCGTCGTCGTCTCTCATGTTGAGTCGAAGCAGAGCTGTCAAGAAGAGCTCCACTTGCTCTTCAGATGACGGGCGGATGAACTCGGACGCTGCGACGCCAGCCAGACGCACGGCAACTGCAGGAGACTCGCTCCTGGCCACAGCGTCCGCCAAGAGCGAGCAGTTTGAATCTGGGACCGCACTCTCATCGTCGTCGGCGCCACCGTTTACACCTCCTTCTTCATCGCCCTCTTTGCTCACGATAGTCTTCATCCTTGGGTCGATTGCGGAGGCCAAACGACGACAGAGCTCGACAGAAATCGCCGCCATGTTCCGGGCAACCCAGTCGCGATGCTGGAGAATCGACGGGGGGTGAGAGAGCAAAACCGCGACTTGCACCTCGAGCGGCAACGCGTGCAAGATCAGCCGGCTCTCTGGCGCTGCCAGCGCTGCTCCTTGGCCAGCTTCGAGCAGCTGATCAACCGACTCGGTCGATACGAACTGCGCCAATCCCGCTGCTACAATCTTCTCCAGCACTGCGGACACGTCGTGCCGCTGGATGCCCACCGTGATAGCGATTTCCACACGCTGGTGTTCAAGACACAGCTCCACGACCTCGGAGGTGTCATAGTCGCGGTTTGTCTCCAGGAAGTGCATCAGCCAGTCATGGTGTTTGCTCTCAGTGCGATCGGGATCTTCAGTGTTGAACTCGTCCTGGTCTCCGCTCACACTCTCAGCGCCGTTGATATCGCCATCAATATACAATCGCGGCTGCAGCAGCAGATCAATAAGCAAGTAGGCCACGCGACTGCGTTCCGATTCGTCGTAATCGAACCCTCGCGGAGCCTTCTTGAGGATGTGCTTGGCGTACTCGATCGCATACGCAGTTCCACCCACGCCCGTCAGCTGGCGGATCGCCGTCGACGGCAAGACACGTGACACCTCAAACAGGTCGCGAATCCAGCTCAGGAGAGTCGCGTCTGCCGTGGCCTTCTCTTGCACGATACTGTTGTAAAGCGTGTTGGCTGCCACTTGACACAGGGACGCCATGTCGATACCCAGCGCGTAGCCGATCGACAAGGCATTCGACAGCGCAATAGACTGCGCACACAGCGCTCGGAAAAGCGCGACACGAGACCATTGGGGTCGGCATTCGTAGACGTTGTGACGCGTCTGCAAGATGTAGATAACTTCCGAGTCGTTCGAGGTCGCTGGAGCAGTACCCCGACCACCTCCGACGCTGGCGCCAGCACCAGCAGCAGAGCCGATGTTGCGAGCAGTGCTCTGCACGACGCGCTCGACCTTCTCGTTGTTGTGGAGCGAGAGGTAATGGACAATGTGAGCTGTCGCGACGCTGTCGTCCAGCGATTGATGCGACGGCAGAGAGACCCACATCGAGATGGGCATTCCCGAGTCTGGGTGCTTCCCTTGCAGCAGCATCAAGTCGGACGAGCAGTACGTCAACTCCACGTCTGTGATCCCGTCTCGCTGTCCGCCCTGCTCCTTCTCATGCCTTCCTTGAACGCTGGTGGCTTCTTCATCCAAGGACCCTCCAGTCGTCTCAGGAGTCTCTCCTTCGTCATCGTTTGCATCCTCATTGCCCTCCGACAGCAGGCTTGGCACGTCATATACGCCCTTGAGGCTCCAGTGGAAGTTGGAGTACAGGTTCACCTTTTGCTGCTTGCAGTCATACAGCGCAAGCGACGACTCGGATGAGAGGAGGCCGTTGATGGCGAAGAGCTGCACGTGCGGCAGGTTCTTCTTGATGCGCTGGGGACGAAAGTCCAGGTCCTGCAGAAAGTGCTCTGGGAACGTCTTGACCACAAACTTTGGCGCCCGCGCACCGATCCGCGCGGCGACGTTGACAGCCCCTGCAAAGAGCGCGAATGCACTCATACCCTTGCTGCCGGCGGTCTTGTCGCTATCGCCGCTCGCTTCGCTACCCGCCTCCTCTCCGCGCTTCTTGCCAGGCCTGTTCTTTTGCGTCGGCGTCGTCGTCGGCGGCTGGAACTTCTTCTCGAGCACGACGCGGTAGTAGCGCACGAGCGCGTCGTCTCCGCGCGCCTTGACGAGCATGGACGTGCGGTTCTCTCGGCGGAAGTTCTCCCTCAGCAGGTCGATGCTCTCGATGACGCCGGCGTTGGCGAGCTCGCAGCGACACTCCTCTGCGTTCTCCTCGACGTTGACGATGGACACGAGGCTCTCGGATCCGCCGACGAGGCAGTAGTTCTTGCCGTTGAAGCTCCGCCACCATCTCAGACACGTGACGTTCCCCATACCGACGGCGAACTCGAGCGTGCTCATCTGCTCGTCGTCGCCCGCGACCTGCGAGTGGTAGCGCGCGCCGTTGAGCCCACCGGCTTCGTTGGTGGCGCGCAGGTACGCGGCCATCTGCACGTTCATGACCGACTGGCGCACGCTGAGCAGCTCGCGGTTGTGCGCCGGGCGGTACGTGGCGTCCAGCAGGGCGGCGCGCTGGCGGGCGATGAGCGCGAGCACGGGCACGAGGTGGAAGCGGTTCTTGCGGCTCGACAGCGCGGCGAGCCAGTCGCCCTCCGGGCTGAAGGCCAGCGCGCCGAGGCGCTCGCTGCGGCCGGCGCGCTGCTGTTTGAGCGACGAACACACGGGGACGCGCCAGAAGCGCGCGCGCCGGTCCTCCTCGATGGTGCGCAGCAGCAGCAGGTTGCCCACGGTCTGCTCGGTCGTCTTGGCCGCTGTCTTGGCCGTCGCGGACGCGCTCGGGCCGTCGGCGGCCGCCGGAGACAGCGACAGCGCCAGCAGCTGCTTCTTCTCGAGCGTGTGCACCGCCATGGCCTCGATCTGCGCGCGCGCCGGCCACTGCGAGGAAGAGGAGGACGCGCCGGGGACGGTGGGCGAGCCGGGAGATGGCGCCGGGCCCTCATGGACGGAGAAGACGCGCCGGATCTGGAACAGGCTGCTGCCGGCCGCCGCCATGGTGGGCAGGCGGCTTTATATGGACGAATGTATGGAGAAGAAGGTGGTGTTGACTTCTCTCGGATGATCGGATCCATGTCAAAATCACTGTGGATTGCCGTTAAAGTGTATTTTGACCTCAACTCTTGAAGCGATCCTTTTTCAAGGATACTTGAAACGAATGAAGCGGTGTAACCGTAGCGAGTTGAAGAACAAGTTGCACGAAGGTCGTCTGGTGAGATGAAGGTCGCGCGAAGGTCGTTCGAACATTGATCGATCAGCACTCGCGGCAGAGAAAAGGACCACGGTACGCGTCTCATGTCGCACGAAGGTGCACCCAACACTTCTAGCGCTTTTCGGTGTTGAACCGCTGCGCTCCATTCCTCCATTGACGTCACTCTGGGCATCATGAGCGCGCCGTCCTCCTCCGCTTCCCCCGTCACCCCGGCGGCCTCCAGCGGCCCGGATGGCAACCACCAGCCGCCGCAGATGGCTCAGGCGGCCGTGCTAGTCCGCTCCGAGGACCTGGAGGGCAAGTGCCAGCGCGTGGTCGGGTACGAGCGCGTCGAGAGGTGGAAGCGATGGATGGATGGATGATTGGTTCTGACTGGTCTGCTGCTGCTGGCTGCTTCATGGACGCGCAGCTACGACTTTAACAAGGGCGTGGACTATGCTGAGATCATGAAGGCGTACGTGACCATGGGCTACCAGGGCACGAACCTCGGCGAGGCGATCGAGGAGATTAAGCGCATGGTAGGTGCGGCGGTGACGGCCAGCACGCTCCGAGGACTAAACGCTGCCGTGTGTGTTTGTGTGTGTGTGATGCAGCGCAAGTGGCGGCTGAGCGACGATCCGATCGCCGAGGACGAGCACGACGACGAGAAGAAGGACCCGGCGTACCGCGCGCAGGTCAAGTGCAAGATCTTCCTCGGCTACACGTCCAACCTCATCTCGAGCGGCCTGCGCGAGTCCCTGCGCTTCCTGGCGCAGCACAAACTCGTGGACGTGATCGTGTCGACGGCCGGCGGTATCGAGGAGGACTTCATCAAGTGCCTGGCGCCGACGTACGTGGGCGACTTCCACCTCAAGGGCGAGAACCTGCGCCGCCGCGGCATCAACCGCATCGGCAACCTGCTCGTTCCCAACGACAATTACTGCAAGTTCGAGGACTTCATGAACCCGATCCTGGACGCCATGCTGGAGGAGCAGCAGACGCAAGGCACGGTCTGGTCGCCGTCGACCATGATCCACCGCCTGGGCAAGGAGATCAACAACGAGGAGTCGGTCTACTACTGGTGCTACAAGAACAACATCCCGGTCTTCTGCCCCGCGCTCACGGACGGTTCGATCGGTGACATGATCTACTTCCACTCGTATCGCAAGGAGGGGCTCGTGCTGGACATTGCGAGCGACATCCGCCGCATGAACGACCACGCCATCCGGGCTCCCAAGACGGGCGTCGTCATCCTGGGCGGCGGCGTCGTCAAGCACCACATCTTGAATGCCAACCTGATGCGCAACGGCGCCGACTTCGCCGTGTTCGTCAACACTGGCCAGGAGTTCGACGGCAGCGACGCCGGGGCCCGCCCCGACGAGGCTATCTCGTGGGGCAAGCTGCGCCTGGACTCCAAGCCCGTCAAGTTGTACGCGGACGCGACGCTCGTCTTCCCGCTCATCATGGCCGAGACCTTCGCCAAGGACCTCCACGAGGAGAAGAAGCTCAAGGAGGAAGCCGCGCAAGCATCCAATTGAGCCATGAGTGTCGTCGGAGGATACACGACAGCAGTGCGTTCGTTGCTCCTCACTCACCGTCTCGGTGCTGTCGTATTGTATTCGCAACATAGAGGACGACCTGCATGTACTTGCTGTCAAAATGCATCTGCTGCTGGTCTCTTGTTCTTGTCTATCGTTCTAGCAATCTCGCGACGGCGCCTTTGGCCTTGGACGCGCCGGGGAACACGGCCTTCCGCGGCAGGCAGAGCAACTCATTCTCCAAGTCGCCGTGGAAGAGCTCCTGCA